>DVPS01000009.1:0-70480 GCA_018239305.1 Oxynetra semihyalina | reverse complement strand
TGGGTAAGGTTTTTGAAAAATGTTGGTATAAGCTATTAGCTATATTGAAATTTCCTTCGGCATTTTCGAAATCTATAGGATTAATTTTATGAGGCATGGTAGAAGAACCAATTTCACCCATTTTGATTTTTTGTTTAAAATAGCCCAAAGAAATATAACCCCAACAATCAGCTGCCAAGTTAATTAATATGTTGTTAATTCGTTTTAAACTATCACAATATTCTGCAATATAGTCATGAGGCTCAATCTGAGTAGTATAAGCATTCCATTCTAAATTTAGACTATTAACAAATTTTTTATTAAACTCTGGCCAATCAATGTCAGGATAAGCAATTCGAAGGGCATTGTAATTACCAATAGCACCATTAAATTTACCGACTATTTTCACAGTAGTGAAAATTTGTTCCTGTACTATTAAACGTTGAGTAAAATTCGCAAATTCCTTTCCCATGGTGGTAGGTACGGCAGCTTGCCCGTGTGTACGACTCAGCATTGCGTGGGTCGCGTATTGATGCGACTGTTTTTTTAAATAATTTATAAGTTGCGTAATTGCAGGAAGTAAATGTTGAGTTCTTACCTCCTTCAGCATTAAAGCATAAGCTAAATTATTTATATCATCAGACGTGATGCCAAAATGTATAAATTCAAGAATCGATTGTAACTGTGGATTTTTAGCTAGTTTCTCTTTTAAAAAATACTCAACGGCTTTAATATCATGTCGTGTGGTTTTTTCTAGCGTTTTAATTCTTTCAGCATCATCCAATTTAAAATTTTCAATAATGTTATTCAATTGTTGCTGAGTTTTTGAAGAAAATGCAGATATTTCCTTGAGACCAGAATGCTTTGCAAGTGCTTGCAGCCAACGTATCTCAATCAAGACTCTAAAATAAAATAAACCATATTCGCTACACAAGTTGCGCAAATCAGCGGTCTTATCTGAATATCGACCATCAATAGGAGAAATTGCGGTTAAAGGATTGAGTTGCACAAGGGCCCCTATAGTTTATTTACAGTTCATTGGATTCATCTGGACCATATTTTTCAGATCTATCATGTCTTTTTTCTTTAATTTTTTGTTTATGCTTATTAATTTGCAGTTCTATTTTGTCAATTAAATTGTCAATTGCAGGATATAGACTTTCATTTTGAGCGCTTGCATAAAATTCAGTACCATGTGTGTGAACTAAGGCTTTAGCAACTTGGTCTAAGTTTTCGATGCTTAAGGTGATATGTATTGCTGTGGTTTTATGAGTAATACGCTCCAATCGTTTAAATTTTTCTAATATGTAATGTTTTAAAGCGTCCGTAACTTTAATACCATCATCAGTAATAGTAATTTGCATTAGACCCTCTAGCTTTATAATGTATTGTCAGTAATTTATTCTAAAATAGCCTAGTGTGATTATACCTTAGGTTGAATAGTAAAGTAGAGTGCGATTTCCTTTATAAGGACATTTTGACGCTAAGGGTTTTATAAGACATTCTGGTCAAAATTTAAACAATTTATTTGTTGGGCTTGGTTTATAAATCGAATTCGTGACCTAAATAGACTTCTCTGACACGCTGATTATTTAATACTTCTTTAGGAGTACCCACATAAATAGTTTCTCCCTCACTCACAATGTAAGCTCTTTTACAAATCGTAAGCGTTTCTCGAACATTATGATCGGTAATCAAAACTCCAATGCCACGTCGGCTTAGATGAATAATCATGCGCTTAATATCAACAACAGAAATAGGGTCGATTCCTGCAAAAGGCTCATCTAATAACATAAACTTGGGCTCCATGGCTAAAGCACGAGCAATTTCTACTCGCCGGCGTTCCCCTCCTGATAAACTAATTCCCAACGTATCACGAATATGGGTAATGTGGAATTCATGCAAAAGATTTTCGAGATGTTGTTTGCGTTGTTCTTTAGAAAGGTCTTTACGTAATTGGAGTATCGCAAGAATATTATCTGAAACAGATAATTTACGGAATATCGAAGGTTCCTGGGGTAAATAACCGATACCTGCTTTGGCACGGGCATGCATGGGCAAATGAGTAATATTATGATTATCTAATAAAATTTTACCCTGAGCACTTTTAATTAGGCCTACTATTAAATAGAAACTGGTGGTTTTTCCAGCACCATTAGGACCCAGAAGACCGACAACTTCTCCTGTTTCTAATTCTAAAGAAACGTTTTTAACCACTATGCGAGAGTGATAGCGTTTGGCCAAATTGATTGCGTGTAATTTACTCATGAGTGAACGGCTTGCAATGGAGCGATTAGTATTTGAGTATGTCCCACTTTTGAGATAGGTGAACCAACAGTTTTCTTTTTAAAATCATAGTTGATTTGGGGCCCTTTGACATGATTTTGTCCTTGTACAATTTCAGCATTGCCCACAGCTTCTAACCAATCTTTCTGTGGATAATAATAGATCGTATTTCCAGTAGCAATTAACTTAGGTTTATTAGGAAATATTAGTGCTCGATATCGAGCTGGATTACCAATAGCCACTACTTTTGTAATTAGACCCTTTTGGTCAGAATAGCTTGTGGCATAGTCTGCTGTGAGCACACCACTTCCTTGAGTCAATTTAATATGTCCCTGATAGATGCCTAATTTTGTTTCACTATTATAAGACAAGGTATCAGATTCAAAGTAGATAGTTTGTGCCAGATTTCTTGACTGAGCAGATACAGTGTCATAAAGAGTACAAAATATTATGATTAGGCATATTAAATAGCCGTTATTTATTTTAAAAGCGTTCTTTTTCAAGTGATTTTGAATACACATCTTAAACCTCATTTACTTTTTTGCAGGTTTGAGTTGTCCTTTTACTTGAGATAAAAGTTGAATCGTTTTAGTGTTAAAATTAGCATGGAGTCCTACAGCATGTATCTCTTGATTTATTTGTGATATTACGACTGGGGCGGACGTTTCAGCAGTTTTTTCTTTAATATGAATATTTAAAGTGGATGTGGTTAATGTTGATATTGTTTTATTAGCTGATCCTTGTTTTTGTTCGAGTTTAACATTATCCCAAAGCTGTAAAAGATCTTTATCCTCTTTGAGTTTGCCATAATGAGATGAAAGTTGCCATGATTCTTTATTTTTTAAATATAAAGTAAAAATGGGTGTAGCGAGTGAAATACTATCATCTAACGGATAATGAACTGATAAGGGAGTTTTTAGCTGATCATAAAGATTGCCTGATTTATCTATATGATTGATAATGACTTTAGTTGCAAAGGCGTCAGGTTGATTTCCAGTAATATTAGGGTTAATAGGTCTAGTTAGCTGTAACCATGTATACCATGTGCCTAATAAAATAAGTGAGATAAGAATAAGATTAATGAATAGCGTTTTTGAAAACATAAATTCGCTAGTTAAAAAACTCTCAGTTTAGACCTTATTATTTTTTGGCCTACCGATAAATATATTAAGTGATTCTTTGACTCAGAATATCATGAATATGTACAACTCCGAGAGGTTTCTTCTCTTCATCCATAATAACTAAAGTAGTTATTTTGCTTACTTCCATCATTCGTAGTGCTTCAGCAGCTAATTTATCTTTATTGATTGTTTTACAGTTAGAGGTCATTACTTGATCAACTATTGTGGTTTGAAGATTAAGCCCTTGATCTATTGCCCGTCTAAGATCTCCATCGGTAAAAATTCCCATGACACGTTGATTTTTGTCAGTAACTATAGCCATCCCCAGTCTTTTTTGTGAAACTTCAAGTAGAGTTTGAGTTAAAGGGGTTCCTGATTTTACGTTTGGAATAGCTGCTCCAGTATGCATAATATCGGCAACTTTTAATAATAAACGTCGACCCAATTGGCCTTTCGGATGAACTTTGGCAAAATCATCGCTACTGAAATTACGCATATTAAGCAGAGATATTGCGATGGCATCACCCAAAACTAATGCAGCGGTACTGCTAGAGGTTGGAGCTAAGCCTAAAGGGCAGGCTTCTTGTTCTATAGAAATAGGAAGAATGACGGTAGCTTGTTGCGCTAAAGTTGAATGAGGGTTTCCAGTCATGAGTATAAAAGGTATATCAAGAAGTTTAAGTGTTGGCAAAATACTAATGAGTTCATCTGTTTCTCCAGAATGGGAAATAGCAATGACAACATCTTTGGAATTAATCATTCCAAGATCACCATGATTTGCTTCAGCGGCATGAATAAAAAAGGCGGGACTTCCGGTACTGGCTAAAGTGGCAGCAATTTTATTACCTATATGTCCTGATTTACCAATACCGATGACAACGATGTGGCCTTGGCAATTTAAAAGTAGTTCACACGCCTGATCAAAATTTAAGTCAATTTGATTTAATAAACTTAAAATTGCTTTTCCTTCTATCTCAATTACTTTTCGAGCTGATTCGGAAAATTTTTTAGTATGCATAGGTTTTAAATTTTAACCTTACAGAAAATTAAAATAATTTGTTTACATAACCCTGAGTGTGTTTAGTTTTGGTTAACGCAAGTCTACGACTCCTCTTCACTCATGTAAACTTCGAGGTCAAATGGATAAATTAAATTACCAGTTAAAGTTTATTTGGATGCAATATTCCATTAGCTCAATTTGGATTCTCTAAACTTAACATTCCCGTATTATTTGCGTAGGCAAAAAGTTCTGCATAACGACCCCAGTCTATTACGGTACGTAGAACACGTTCAGCTTCTTTTTCGCTCAAATAATCCTCTAATTCATTTAAGAAACGTTCTCTAGAGGCGCGTTGGCCTGTTGTGCGCCTTTCTTCTAAAACTTGTCGAATATGTTTTGCTAAAGGCACGTAACGTAATAAGTGAGCAGCAAAAATTTTCTTTCTCTCTAAGATATCGGCATTTGCAAATAATTTTCCAGCTTCAGTAAGGATTAATTCTCCATTGTTGACATGGGCAAAACCCAAAATATCCAGTACTTCGGTTAGTGGGAATAAATCGTCCACATCCAAGTGTAGGGATTCAGTAAGCTCAGGTAAACTCACATGCCCTTGATATTCAGCTTGATCTAAGGTTTCAAGTAAACCTGTCAATTCTGAAATATCAGCATCAGGAAGACGATAACCTATATCCTTGATACGAGGTAATTGTTCTTTAAGCAACAATTTTTTACGTTCATCCATTTGACGCGTAATTAAGGAATAAATTTGATCGACATATTTTCTAAATTCAGGATTTTGCTCAGTACGTGGATAAGGTAAATCAATCGTTAATTCTGCTCGTATTGTGCCTGGATCGCTATCAAAAACAATAACACGATTTGCGAGCAAAACAGCTTCTTCAATGTTGTGCGTTACAAATAAAATTCCACGAGTACCTGTTTGTTTAGCTTCCCATAAATCAAGTAGATCACTTTTAAGATTGTCAGCGGTGAGTACATCTAAGGCTGAAAAGGGTTCATCCATTAATAGAACATCAGGGTTAATGACCAAAGCTCGGGCAAAACCCACACGTTGACGCATACCCCCAGATAATTCTTTAGGATATGCGGATTCGAATCCATCAAGGCCGATGATATCGATAGCTTTTAGAGCTCTAGTTCTGCGTTCATCTCGAGGGACCCGAAGCGCTTCAAGACCTAATTCAACATTTTCTAAAACGGTTAACCAAGGAAGGAGAGCAAAATTTTGAAAAACCATCGCCATACCTTGTACAGGGCCATTAACAACCTGCTCTCGATAAGTTACTGTACCGCTGCTTGGTTCAGAGAGGCCTGATATAATACGTAATAAGGTAGACTTTCCTGAACCTGATTTCCCTAAAAGTGCAACAATCTCATCCTCATAAAGTTGAAAATTAACTTTATCTAAAACTAATAATTCCTGTTGTTCAGCTTTTTTAAAGGATTTGCTAATATCTTTTACAGTAAAAATGGGCTTTTTATTCATGTTATTTCCCTCCGCTTTAATCCAATCGATATCGCGATTGGGCTAAATTGTATAATGGACGCCAAACTAGATGATTCATGACTAAGACAAATAAACTCATCATTGCCATACCCAGTGCAACTCTAGGGAAATCACCTGCATCAGTCGATTTTGCAATATAAGCACCTAGACCTGTTGCAGTCAGTGTAGTAGAACCCCAACTGATCACTTCAGTTAGGATTGTCATGTTCCAACCTCCGCCGATTGCGGTAATTGTGCCTGTTATCCAATGAGGAAAAATTCCAGGTAAAACTAAACGACGCCACCATTGCCAGCCTTTAACACCAAAGTTGCTACTTGCTTCTTTTAAATCTTCAGGTAAAGCGGCCGTGCCAGCTATTATATTAAATAAAATGTACCATTGTGTGCCAAGTAATAATAAGGGGGTAGACCATATCTCAATATTTAAGTTGTATCTTAAAATTAAAATAACAGCAACTGGAAATAATACATTGGCTGGAAACGCCGCTAAAAATTGTGCAATGGGTTGTACCCACGCTGCAATACGACGATTTAACCCTATGAAGACTCCAATAGGTATCCAAATGATACTGGCTACTAAAACAATGGTGATGATTCTTAATGCTGTTATGCAGCCTAAAAAAAGTACATGAATTATTTCATGTGGTGAAAGATGTTTTAAAATAAAATGTAATAACAACCAAAATGATATAGATACCATGAGCGTAATACTAGCGTACCAAATCATTTCTATCGATTTATTAATGCTATTTTTTTTGGTTAATACTTTCTGCTTGATATCTTTTGAAAAAGAAATATTGACAATCGCATCACCTAACTTTCCAAAAAAGCGACCTAAATATTTTAATATATAGGTTTGTTGTAAAAGTATATTAACCCAGGAACGAGAAACATATTCTTGACTTACTTGTTCAAATGCAAATTTTTTTGACCAATTTAATAAAGGTCTAAAAAGGAGTTGATCATAAAGCAAAATGACTACGAGCATAGTAAGAATAGTGTAAATTACACCTGAAATACTCGCTTGACTGATGGCAAGTCCTAAGTAAGAACCTACACCTGGTAGTACTATTGTTTGATTATTAACGGAAATACTTTCAGATGCAATTAAGAAAATCCAGCTGCCAGACATCGACATCATCATATTCCATAAAAGCCCAGGCATACTAAAAGGAACGTCAAGGCGCCAAAAGCGTTGCCAGGCAGATAAGTGAAACATATCTGCGGCTTCTTTCAATTCAGTAGGTATCGAGCGTAAGCTTTGATAAAAACTAAGCGTAATATTCCAAACCTGTGCGGTAAACACTGCAAAAATTGCCGCTGCTTCAGGGCCTAGCCGACTTCCATGAAATAAAGCAATAAACCCCACAATGGTTATGGATAACAGACCGATAACAGGGACGGACTGCAAAATATCAATGCAGGGAATAATAATGCTAGCAGCGCGTTTACTTTTCGCGGCTAAAGTTCCCACTGTAAAAGTAAATAATAAAGAAAAGGCCATGGCCGTAAATAAACGTAGTACGGTAAATAATGCATATTTAGGTAACTGATGAGGATCTAAAGATAAAGCTAAGGTTTGCCCGACTTGATAGGGAGCAGACATTTGTTTACCTGCCCAGACAAAGGCTGCAAGCATCCCTAGCACAAAGATGAAGGCAATTAAATCCCAGCCATTGGGAAGAATTTTGAACGAGTTTCTAAAGGAAAATCGATTATAGAAAGTTGACATGGACCTACCCCCACTGTGTTTGGGGGAGGTAGATATTTGACCCCACTAGTTTATAATCTTCTAACTCGAATTTTGACTATTAGTAGTAAAAAAACTTTGAGTGAAAATGCCAGACTAGGGGAGGCATATATTTACCCCCTTAAATTTAACGGGAGCCTAGATCGATTTTTTTATTTTGTCAAGAACAAAAATAAAAAAAATTATTTTTTACAGACTGATCGATAGATCCATCCCAGAATAGCCAGTGTTGATAGCACACCCAGTAAACTAGCTAACAAAGTGAAGTGCTCAGGCATAAGGCGTAATACATCTGTCGATTGTGCTAAAGTAAAAGGGATTGCTAGGACTACTCCCATTAAACAAGACCCGGCAACTAACCCGCAGGCTAGAGTGAGTCCACGTTGTCTGGCAGTATTATCGGCTGATTTTTTAGTCTCTATGGAATGACGTTTTATTAACGTTTTCTCAACAAAATAGGAAGCAAGGCCACCCAATATTAAACCTGATGAGGTATCTAAAGGAAGATAAATACCTATTCCGACAGCTAATACTGGCAAGCGCATACCACGCTTTTGCAATACACTATCAATTAAAATACAAAAAATAGCCACAACAAAACCGATGCTGATTAAACTCCAAGGTAAGTTATGTTTAAATGCGCCTGCTACCAAACTAGCCATCAGTGTAGCTTGAGGAGCAGATAACATTTGAGCAGGATCCATATGTCTTCCGGGAGGCGAAATGCCGCCAATTCCGTAAGCATTAAATAATAATTCGAGTGTTGGGGCTATAATTAAGGCAGAAACCACGACACCTAATATTAATATAACTTGCTGTTTCCACGGAGTAGCTCCTACAATTTGGCCCGCTTTCAAATCTTGAATGGTATCGTTGGTAATAGAGCAGCTGCTACTGACCAATGTTCCAATAATTATTGCTAAACCCTCTCCCTCAAGGAAATGCTTAGTGTCATGAGTGAAGCCAGGAGCCCAATTAAAAATAGCAAGCAGCGTAAGAGAAGCGAATAGAAGCACAGAAAGGGAAACACCCGAGATTGGGCTTTGGCTACTTCCTATAAGACCTGCAAAATAACCACACAGTGAGGAAAAAAAGAAGCCAGTGATTAAGATGAAAACAACACCGATAAGTAAAGTTATTACTTGAATACTGTTGCTTAATCCTAGTGCTGGATGATTTATAAAGCTATGTAAAATATAACCTAAGGGTAATACTAAAAAACCTAATAAGGCTAGCGTATAGTGGATCGGTATATCACGCTCGTGCTTAGGTAAGGAAGTATAGCCACTTTCTTTAATGGTTCTTAATGAAACAAAAGAGGAGCGTACACCTTTAATAATAGGCTTAATGAGTAAAACCATTGTCCATAAACCGCCTACAAGCATAGTACCTACACCAATAGGACGTATATTGGATTGCCAAATACTATTGGCTAGGCTGATTGCAGATTGACTATTAGCTATTGAGAGTGGGTGTAAATAACTAAAAATTGGAATTCCTATGATCCATCCGATTGCCACTCCAAGTAAAGTACTTAATGCCACACCAATACCTACTATGTAACCCGCGGCTAATAATGCAGGTTCGAAACCAAATGTAAAACCAAAGATAAATTTATTATCTACCTTAAACCACACTGGAAAATTATCTGCTATGATTTGAAAACCCGATTGAAAAAGGGCCACAGAAGCCCCTAAGAAACTTCCTTGAATTAATTCTTTAAGATTCCCTTTAGCTCCTTGGCTGAGTTTTAAAACTTGACCAATCGCCGTTCCTTCCGGAAAGCGCAATGTAGGATCGGCTAATAAAACGCGTCGTAAAGGAATGGAGAATAAGACTCCTAGGATTCCACCCGTCAGCGAAATTATTACAGTTTGCCAATAATCAAAATGTTGCCAATAATGAAGAATTATTAAGGCGGGGAGGATAAATGCCGTTCCTGCGACTAATGCTTCTCCAGCAGATGCTCCTGTTTGCACAATGTTACTCTCAAGTATCGAAGAGTTTTTAAAAAAACGTAGGATCCCCATGGAAAGGATAGCTGCAGGTATAGATGCGGAAATAGTTAAACCGACTTTCAGGCCTAAATAAGCGTTTGCAGCAGCTAAAATGATGGCGAGTAAAATGGCCAATAGAATGGCGCGCAAAGTTATTTCAGATGGTTGTGGTGACATGGAATCCGAATTTTTTTTAGTAATCTTTTTATTTATCATATTGTGCTATCAAGGTCAAAAATTTGATGCAGGAAATAGTAGGGATTTTAGGAGAATTATTTAGAAAAGGTTTGTTTATTATGGCTTTAGCCAAGTTAATATCCTTTGTCGGGCATTTTCAATGCCTATCGATTTTGTCGCAGAAAAGATTTGTATTTCATTGGAGAGCTGAAGAATAGCTAATTGCTTTATTGTTAATTTTAAGGTATTTGCAGCTTGATTACGCGTTAATTTATCCGCTTTTGTTAGAAGAATATATACAGGTATTTGATAATGATAGGCCCAGGCTAACATAGCTTGATCTTGATTTTTAAGTGGATGGCGGATGTCCATTGTAATGACGAGACCTTTTAAGGATTTTCTTGTTTTTAAATATTTGGCGATAGTGTTCTCCCAATCCGCTTGAATATTACTTGGGACATTTGCAAAGCCATAACCTGGTAGATCGACTAGGCGAAGATGGTCGTCAATTTGAAAAAAATTTAATAGTTGAGTCCGTCCTGGAGTTTTACTGGTTTTGGCTAGCCCTTTTTTTCCAGTAATTGAATTAATTGCTGTAGATTTTCCAGAGTTGGAACGACCAATAAACGCAACCTCTGCACCTTGATCTTCAGGTAATTGATTTAACTTGGCTACGCTTTTTAAGAAGATAACGGAAAGAGGAAGGATATGGGAACTCAAGGTTATCTTCCACTTAATTAAAAAATAAAAATTCCCTGGCCTTAATATTGTATTTATATTTTGTCAAAGCCTAGAAAGACTATAAACTAAAGAATAATGTTTGGCAATATCATATTTTTTAAAAGTATTAAAATTTTCATGCTTAATCATAAGAAATTTATATTTTTCATTATCTATTTTTTTTTTTTGGGATTTTCATCGAGTGAGGCCAAAATGTTTAAAAAATCATTCAATGAAATTATTGCAGGCTGCGAGGTATGTCATGGCAGTAAAGGTAATTCTACCATCAATGACAATTGGCCGAAATTGGCCGGACAAAACACGAATTATTTAATAAAGCAAATGCAAGATTTTCAATCAATTACCAAACATAAGCGTGATAACCCAATAATGAATGCATTAATCATTGCATTGTCGGATAAAGAAAAAATCAAAATTGCAAATTATTATGCAAAGTTAACCGCGACTATTGATGCTGCAAAACCTAATTTACTTTCTTTAGGACAGAGAATTTATCGTGGTGGAGATTTGAAGAAAGGATTGCCGGCTTGTTTAGCCTGTCACGGGCCAGCGGGCTTAGGGAATCCATCTACAGGGTTTCCACGTTTAAGTGGACAGCATGCTCGGTATATTGCTAGTCAATTAAAAGCCTTTCGTACTGCGAAGCGAAATAATGATAAATTTCAGATGATGCCGATAATTAGCAGAAAAATGAATGATGCTGAAATTATTGCAGTAGCGAATTTCATTTCGGGTTTATATGCTTAATCTATTTTGATTTGATGTTCCATCAGGCGTAATGAGTAAGCATATACCTTGTGGCGACATAATTTGATTTTTATTAGGATAAGTATTTGGAGATATAAAAATAGGCGTGCTAGCTTTTAACCCATCAGTGAAATCTAATTCAACATACGAAGCACTCCATCCCTGCTTAGCATTTGGAATAATTAACTTGGTTTCTTGCTCATCTATTCTTAATTCCGTTGGGTGATAATGTATTGCACAGGAGTAACGAAAATCTCGAGTAATTGGATTCTGTGCGGACCATAAAATTATTTTTCTAGGTTTTTCAGAATAACGAATTTTTAATTCACCTGTTATTTTTTTATTCCAAGTAACTACTGGTAACCTTTGATGAAAAACAATTCGTTGGTAAAAAGCCGATATGGATGTAGCTAATTGCGAGATAGAGGGTGAATATTCAATATAATGGGGAGAATTCGGTAAGTAAAATAATAATTTGTTTCCTAAAAGATTATCATAGTAATTGTTAGAGCTATCAGGAGGGAAAAAATCATCCCCGCTTGCATTAACAATATATTTAGATATTTCGGCTAATTTTTTTTGATAGGGCATTAGAACGAGGTATGTAAAGGGATCTTCAATTTGTAATAATTTTATATAATTTCGATACAAAGAATTTTTAGGGTTTGTATATTCAGGTATATGCTGAAAATAATAATCTTTGAATGCTATAGGCCAATGTTGAGCGTAAACATTATAAATATGTGGTATTTGTTTTTCTACATTCAATACATCATTTACAATCGGGATGATGCCAATGACTCTAAAATCCAGTAAAGCAACCATCCATGATGCCCATCCGCGCTTTGAAGCGCCCATGATTATAAAATGATTAATGTTTATGTGGTGCTTATTTAAAAGGTTTTGGGTTAATGTCATTGCTTGTTGTGCAGCAATTGCCATAGGAATGTGTAAAGGATAATAAGATAGTTTTGGATTATGAATAAAACGATTCCAGGTAAAGGCAATAATTTCGTCTTCTTTTAATGGTTTGTTATTAATAGTTAAGTATTGATTAGGGTCGTCTTTAAGTACTATAACAATATTATGTTTGATGAGTTGGCTAATAATTTGATCAGGAGTATTTATTTTTTTTTTTAAATTGATATATCCGCCGGTAATATAAAGAGCAGCAGTGTCTACATGAGCTTTTTCTTTTGGAATGAATATATCTAACTCATGTTTCCAAACATTAGGTTTAATGACATCTGAAATCCCTGTTTGAAAAACTTTTGGCCAAGCGATTGATACAAAGCTATATCTAAATTGGGTATATTGAGCTGTTTTTTCCTCGCCTAAATAATTTAATTGATTAAAAGGAACAGGTAATATTTTTTCAGCACATGGAAGTACTAAATGAGGGTGTTGAAGTAGATAAAAAGTACTTTCGCAACTCTTTAAATCCATAGGGTACGTAAGCATTGGAAAAATGAAAGATGAAAATAAAACCAATATGTATTTATAATTCATAGAATATTTTTTTAAAAAAAGTACTATTTCAGTAGATTATTTTTTTTCTTAAAAATAAACAAACCTGTTTGAATTCCCTGGTTTTCTTGATGACGCCCCATTACATTTTTATAGTTTAACAGAATCAATTGATTAATTTTAGCTAATTCAATTATATACCTTTTAGTATGTTGATATCGGCCGTTGGATTGTAAAATGTATGGAGAAACATCTTGGTCAGATACTTCAATAGAAATGCATAATAAACCATTTATAGATAAACAGAGTAAGATTTTATTAAAAAATTCATTGAGATCACCAAAATAAACTAGCGCATCGATACATAAAATCAGATCAAATTTCTCATCTAACTCCATAATGCCTTTGATGATATCATTTTCTATTAAAAGGTCATAACAGGCTTTATCTTTAGCTTTATGAAGCATATTCGGCGAAATATCTACACCGGTTATTTTTTTGGAAATTTCTATGAAACATTCGCCACTAAGACCAGTACCACATCCTAAATCAAGAAGATTATATTTTCTTTTCTCCAAAAAAGGATCAATTTGTTTGCGAATTAACTGAGGTGTTTTATAAAGTAAAATATTTTGTAAATGTTCATCGAATTGAAACGCATAGTTGTCAAATAAATTTTTAATATATTCTAATGGTGCATTATCAGGGATATTTTGTTGAGTAAGTGCACTGACCATATAATTGGCGATGGGATGTTTATCGTCTAAGTTTAAAATGAATTGATAATGGCTTAAGGCAGAAACACTATCCTTGAGCTTGAGATAAATTGCCGCAAGATTACAATGAGCATCTATTTTTGTATTGTCGATAATCAGAATTTGTTTTAAATCATCTCTTGCTTCATGCAAATGACCTGTTAACATTAGGCTGTGTGCACGATTAAAAAGAGCCTCTAAATCTAAAGGTTCTAGATTTAGATATAAAGAATAATGCCAGATAGCTTCTTCTAATTGATTGTTTTGTACTAAAATAGTGGCTAGATTATTTCTTGAAATTTTATGTTTAGGATCAACAGCAAGGGCACGTTTTAAATAATCTATAGCTGCGTTATTTTGTCCTTTTTTCAACATAAGAGCTGCGAAATTATTTAATAATTCTACAGAATTTGGCTCTAAATTCTGTATTTTTTGATAATGATACTGGACTTTTTCTAAATTCTGATCTTGCCAATAAATACTAGCGAGTTGCCAATGTCCCTGTATATAATCTGGATGCAGACTAACTACATTTTTAAATTGTGTTAGCGCAGCAATTTTTTCTTGTTGAGCTAAAAATACTAGACCTAAATTAAAATGTGCTTCCAGATAATCCGTTTTTAGATTGATGGCTTTTGTATAATTTTGTCTTGCGTCATTTAATAGATTTTGTTTGTAAAATAAACCGGCTAAATTGTTATAAGCTTCGGCACAATCAGGTTTCAAATGCAAAGCAGTTTGATAATGTGTTAACGCACGTTTAAATTGATTAATTTTTTTAAAGATATTGGCTAGATTAAAGTGAAAACGTGCACAGCCTGGCTGAATAGCTAAAGCACGCTGAATCCAAGCGATTGCACTCTCCCATTGTTGGAGCTCAAAGGCAAGCATTCCTAAAGCATGTATCGTTTCTACATGCTCAGGTTGTATGCTAATTATATATTCATAACAATCCTTAGCATATTTCACCTCACCCAATTCATGAGCTTCTAAAGCTTGCTGAAACAATATTTCAATCGAAGAAATTTCGGGTTGGGTTAGTCGTTCAATTTTATTATTATGGATATCATTCATGTTAAGGCTCGATGAAAAAATTTAACCTCCCTGGTTTGATCAATAAATCATCCCAGTTTCCAATATCAAAATCTATTGAAATTACCCCTGCTGTAGGCAAGATGATAGGTTTGGCCATCGGGCACAGCTTGTGTGATAAACAACTTAATGTGGGGTTATGGCCAATTATAAAAACATGTTGCGATAAATTTAATGAAGAAATTAATTTCAGGATAGCTTCAGTATTTCCTGAATAAAGTATTGGATTTAGATTGATAAGTTTTGAGTTAATTGTTAAATTTTCGCAAATAAGTTGAGCTGTTTGTATAACGCGTTTGGCTGGGCTGCAAACTAAATAATCGGGCAAACAATTTTTTTCTTTTAATTGTTTTGCTATAACTTCAATTTGATAAAGGCCTTTTTGAGTAAGCTCACGCGCTTTATCACCTTCGAAAAATTGCTGAGGTTGAGCTTCGGCATGTCGAATAAGCGTTAAATTTTTCATAGATTCATTTTTTTGCAATTAATTTTGTTTTTTCAATTGCTATATCGACGACGGTAATAGACACCATTTTTAAAACTATCAAAAAAATAATCTAATTCAGGATGCTCTACTGGATCTAATGTATCGTCCTTAGTTAAATTCATTTCAGCCGCATAAGCATGATGAACCGAGCCATGAACTAAAATATGATACCAAGGTTGATTTTTAGGTGGATTTCCCGGAGCGTTTTTGCTATACCAAGCATCATCCCCTTGAAATCCAGCATCAGCATCAACAATGACACCACGATAGCCAAATAAACTATGTTGAACAATTTCTCCGATTCCGAAACGTGCTTTTATAGGCTCCATCATATATAAATCCTAGCTGATATTTTGATAAGTTGCTATGACGGGCACATGATCCGAAGGTTTTTCCCACAACCGTATTTCCTTATCAATTTCACAAGCAATGCAGTGAGAAATTAAAGCATTACTACTTAATATATGATCGATACGTAAACCATGATTTCGCCGAAAAGCACCTGCTCGGTAATCCCACCAAGTGTAATGGCCCGGTTCACTATGGAATGTTCTAAAACTATCCTTCAGCCCTAATGCCAATATATCATTTAAAGCTTGTCGTTCCGCTGGACTAACTAGAACTTTTCCTTGCCAAATTTTCGGGTCATGAACGTCTTTATCTTCCGGAGCGATATTAAAATCTCCAAGTACGATTAAGTTTGGATGTAAGTCTAACTCTCGCTGTAAATAAATTTTTAATTGTTTTAGCCATTGTAATTTATAGTTAAATTTTTCAGATTCTAAAGTTGAGCCATTAGGCGCGTAAATATTAACTATACGTAGAGAGCCTATATTAGCAACTAAAATACGGCGTTGTGTATCGTCGAAGTCAGGCAAAAAAGTTATTTCGTTTTGCATAGGAATTCGGCTAATAAATGCAACACCGTTATAGGTTTTTTGACCATTATATAAGACATGATAACCGACTTGTCTAAATGCTGCTTCTGGGAAATGATGATTTTCAACTTTAGTTTCTTGCACTGCAAGTAAGTGCGGTTGATGCGAAGTCAGCCAAGCAAGAATATGTTCTAATCTCATGCGCAAGGAATTAACATTCCAAGTTGCGATTTTAAATAATTTCGTCATTTATAATAAAAAATTTTAATGTCAGTGATAAAACTTTCTGTTGCGGTAATTTCTTTTAATTTAGTTTCTAGGCCAGTTTGAAGACTAAATTCCATAGGTAATTTTAGCTCAATAGTGACTTTACCCTCTAAATAATGAAAGACGGCTGTTTCAATAGCTGTTTCTGGTAATAAATTTTTCCAATGTTTCTTCAAAATTTTTTGTAACGTAGTCCGGCCAGGTAGATTATAAGAAGGATTAACTAATTCATCATCTTCAGCGTCAATGTGGACGGTAACATCAGTAATATCTGGAAATGAGGCAATTAAGCGTTTGTCGACTTCCTGACCTATGTAATGTCCTTCTGAGACACTAATAGAAGGATCGACTAAAACATGGACATCACAAAAAATGGATCCAGCAATTGATCGAGTGCGTAATTGGTGAATGGCCTTTACACCGGGAATATCTTTTATAAATAATTTAATTTTTTCCGTTTCTTCTATATTGAGAGCAGTATCTACTAACTCACGAATACTATGCCAACCAAAATCCCAAGCCATTTTTAAAATCATTAAGCCGACAATAATAGCGGCTACAGCATCCAATTTGGGAAAACCAAACCAAGTTCCAATTACGCCTAAAGCAACGGCTACAGAAGAGAAAGAATCGCTACGATGATGCCAGGCGTTGGTCATTAACAATCTAGATTTAATTTGATTAGCTACATATTTAGTCCAAAAATAAAGTAACTCATTCAAAACAATTGAGCTGAGGGCAATCCATAAAACAATTTGAGTAGGCACGGTATTATGAGCAGCTGCGATTGTAACAAAAGCATTTACAATAATAGCAAAAGCTGCAATTGCTAAAATTAATGCTAAAAAAACGGTAGCGGCTGTTTCGATACGGCCATGCCCATAAGGATGGTCTTCATCCGCTGCTTTATTGCTGAATTTAGAGGCAACAATGACGACGCTATCCACTATTAGATCAGATAGGGAATGGACTCCATCTGCTAATAAACCATGTGAATGCCCAATGATTCCAAAAATTATTTTTAAACCCGCCAGTAAGATGTTTTTTAACCCACCCCATAATGCTATAAAGCGTGTTTGTTGATAGCGAGAACGTTCCATTTAACAAATGCCTATTTGGATTGTCATGAAAATTTCTCGATTTTGTATGCTGCTTGATAATAAATAATGACTATGAATTCGACACCAGGCTGTAATGTCAGAAAGACTTCCTTTGTCAGTGCATACAATCTTTAGAATATCACCTGGATTTAATTTTTTCACACGTTCTTGTACCTTTATAATGGGCAATGGACAAAGTAGGCGTCGTGCATCTAAATAATGAGTCATAATCATTAATTTTCTGTAAGCAATCTAGTGTTACTTATTAAGGTTGATTTATTCAAATAAAGGTACTTTTTTATTTAAAAATACCGGTTACCCCGAAATATACCACCCTTTGGGGATTTGATCTGCGGTAAAAGGAAAAACTTTTATCGTTTGAACTGAACCATTCAATGAGCTAACTTCCAAAGTTACCTTATCATTGGATTTTGCGTCGGTAAAGCGAGCCACGATTTTTGCGGAATAATAGATGTATTCTGCGTTAATTTTTCCATCAATTAGGCTTAAAGGACCTAAATGGCTAATGGGTTTTATCGAAGTAAATTGATGTTGATAGGATTCAAGAAATTGATTTTCTCCCTCATCTCGGCCAATGATGAGCTTAAAATCCGGATTAGGACGAATATGTCGACCTACCTTTAGTAGCATAATATCATCAAATTCATAATCTTTTTTTCCTCGATGTTTCCAAAGATCCTTTAGTTTTTTTGAATAATGTCCGTTAGTTAAAAAACAACATCCTCCTGCCGGCTGGGCATATTCTTTAAAATCAAATTTTTTGGCTAAATCGAATTGAGGTCCACGACTCCGACCAGAAAACCCATGAAGTTTCTCACGATCTACCCATCCTTCACGTTCTACCAAAGTGGGTGCTAATAGCTTAGCACAAAGCGGTCGAAGCAGAATATCACCTGCTTTAGATTCATGTGCCACTAAAGGCATATTTCTCTTAAGTTGAGACTTTGGGCGTTGACCAATAACTTCACCCGTGATGATAAAATCAAACTGATTTTCTTCCATCCATTGTTTGGCGCGATTAACCATAAAAATTTTACAATCGAGACAAGGGTTGAGATGTGAACCATAGCCATGTTTGGGATTCAAGACTATTTTTTTATAATCTTGAATAATATCTATAATGTGTAATTTAATTCCCAGCTGCTCAGCAGCCCATAGGGCATTGTTACGCTTGAGTTTGCTATGTTGAGAATTACGAATGGCTTGCGTGTGCCCTTCCACGCAAAATCCAGTATAAAAATTAATGCCTTCAACGTAAATTCCTTGTTTTTGAATAACACGGGCGGCAAGCATAGAATCTAAGCCACCAGAAATAAGAGCAACTGCTTTTTTCATAATCGGACCAATCAAAAATTAAGCATAAAATGTACTTGTTGATTCAATAAGTTTTTTCGACATCTAGTTAAGTCGTTACTAAACGAATTTTCTATGCCTGAAGAAGATATAGAAGGTCCTCTGATGGGGCCGAATCCAGCTGGCATTATACTTGAAGGCGTTTTAGCTTTTCCTGGAATAATTTTAAAGGTAAATGAATCATTACTATTAGAGATTAAACTATCTGAAGTGAAATTTGAATGGCAGGCAATTAAAAATACCGAAAAAAAAATTAATAAAAATCTACTTTTTTCCATTGAGCACCTTAAATTTTAGCAGTTTTAAATAATAATCTCAGAATATATTTCTCGCTTGAAAGTATATTGGTTATTCGTTCAATTTATCTCTAAGCTTAGTCTTTTTTTAAAAATTAAAAGAATTATAAGATGAGCGCGGAGTCTTAAAATAATCTGCTTGATATTTACCATCGCGAGGAGCTATTGAAGGCCCTCTTCTTGGGCCAAAGCCAGGAGGAAGTAAGAGTAAATCTGTATAAGGATTTTTCTTAAAGGAATCCTTTGGTGTGTTTGGAGTTTCTATTGCATCGGGATATGAATAACAAGCGGAAATTAATATAGATAAGAAAATTAAAAATATATTTTTTTTCATAGTAAATACAATATTATATTTTATTCAAATAATTTTAACAGGTTTTTAGTTTTACGAGCAGTTTTTTATGCTTAAGTAAAAAAATTAACTTAAAGCTCGTTTAAGATCATCAATCAGATCTTGGACCGCTTCGATTCCTACCGATAAACGTAATAAATTATCTGTAATACCCAGACGTTTACGAGTTTCTAAGTGTAAAGCTGCATGGGTCATAATGGCAGGATGATCAATAAGGCTTTCCACGCAACCAAGGCTTTCCGCCAATGTAAATAAACGACAACGTTCTAAAAAACGAAAGGTTGTTTCTAAATCTCCCTGCAAAACAAAGCTCACAATTCCTCCAAAACCGTTTCGCATTTGTTTTTTAGCTAAGTTATGTTGAGGATGACTCGTTAACCCAGGATAAAAAACTTTTTCAACCTTATTATGCTGCTCTAAAAACTCAGCTATTTTTAATGCGTTCTCACAATGTCTTTGCATGCGTAAAGCCAAAGTGTGTAAACCTCGTAAGGCCAGAAAACTATCAAAGGGACTTTGTATGGCGCCCATTGCGTTTTGTAAATAGGCTATTTTCTCAATTAACTCAGCATTGTTTCCTACAACTACGATTCCACCGACCATGTCAGAGTGCCCATTCAAATACTTAGTGGCAGAATGTACAACAAGATCGCAACCTAAGGTTAAAGGTTGTTGAATCCAAGGAGTTGCAAATGTGTTATCGAGTACAGTGATCAGTTTATGCTGCTGCGCAATTTTTACTACTTGTTCTATATCAACTAATTTTAATAATGGATTAGTGGGGGATTCCATCCATAATAATTTAGTTTCAGGTTTGATCTGTTTGGTTACATTATTTAAGTCAGCCATATCTACATATGAAAAACTTAAATGTGATGATCGTTGTTTAATCTGATTAAATAAACGGACAGTACCACCATACAAATCATCCATGCCAATGATATGATCGCCAGGATTTAATAATTCCAGCAAGGTATTTATGGCTGCCATTCCGGAGGCGAAAGCAAACCCTTCATGACCATTTTCTAAATCAGCAATGCACCGTTCGTAAGCAAATCGTGTGGGATTTTGGGTTCTAGAATATTCAAAGCCTTGATGCACCCCTGGACTTTTTTGAGCGTAGGTTGATGTTGCATAAATTGGTGTAATGATTGCGCCAGTGCTCGGATCAGGTATTTGTCCGGCATGTACACAACGAGTAGTGAATTCTAATTTTTTCTCATTAGTTTTCATAAGGATAAATAAAAATCGTTTACAGTTTGAACTAAACGTAAGCAAATTTCATCTGCTTCGGATTCTTGTAGAACTAGGGCCGGTAAAAGGCGAATCGTATTATTTGAAACCACATTAAAAAGTAAGCGATGTTTTAATCCAATCTTAGGAATATTTCGACATTCAGTATCCAGTTCAACTCCTAGCATAAGTCCCCGTCCTTTTATAGCGACAACATGTGGCTGATTAGCAAAACTATCTTGTAATTTTGCTAACAAATAATCGCCAATTTTTTTTACGTGTGCAGTCAAATTGTTTTTTTCTAATGTATCAATAACAGTAATAGCAACAGCACAGGCTAAAGCGCTACCAGCAAATGTTGAGCCATGTTTTCCAATAGGAAAAATATTATTTGCTTTTCCACGCGTGCAATAGGCTCCAATAGGAAAGCCATTGCCTAAGGTTTTTGCGATAGTAATGATATCAGGTAAAATATCAGTCGCTTGGTAGGCAAACCAAGGGCCAGTACGACAAAGCCCGGTTTGTATTTCATCGAGTATCATCAACCAATCGTATTGATCGCAATAATTACGAATGATTTTTAAAAAATCAAGCGTGGCTATTTCAATCCCGCCATCTCCTTGGATAGGTTCTAACATGATTGCAATGATGTTTTTTTTATGTTTTTTTATGACATTTTCTAGTGCGTCAATATCATTAAATGGGATATGAATAAAATGTTCTAATAATGGTTCAAAACCAATTTGTAAACGTTCGCTGCCAGATAGACTTAATGTTGCCATAGTTCTGCCATGAAAAGCATCTTTCATGGCAATTATGATAGGTTGCTCGATTGCTTTTTTACGGGCATAAAGGCGCGTCATTTTAATAGCCGCTTCGTTGGATTCAGCACCGGAATTAGAAAAAAAAACTTGATCCATTCCTGATAAACGCGCCAATTTAGAAGCTAATATTTCTTGTTCTGGAATATGATAAGTATTCGAGGTATGAATTAGTTTAGCTGCTTGTTTGCAAATAGTTTCAGTGACTGCAGGATGGGTGTGGCCTAAACCACACACTGCAATGCCAGCTAGAGCATCTAAATATTTTTCTCCTCGAGTATCCATTAGCCACATTCCTGAGCCTTTTTCAAAGGCTATGGGCAATCGATTCGGGTAAATTGGCATCAAAGCGGAGGTCATAGTCTTTTTCTCTAACTTATTATTTTTCGAAATTTTCGGTGACAAAACCCCAATTTACCACATCCCAAAATTTTTCCAGGTATTTGGGGCGAGCATTGCGGTAGTCGATATAGTAAGCATGTTCCCAGACATCACAAGTGAAAAGGCAAGATTTGTTATCTTGAATAGGAGTTTGTGCATTGCTGGTTGTTTTTATTTTCAGTCCCTCTGAGTCTTTTATAAGCCAGGCCCATCCAGAACCAAATTGCCCAATGGCTGCTTTAACAAAGTGCTCTTTAAATTTATCAAGAGATCCAAAAGATTGGTTTATTGCCTCTAATAAAGGTCCTTTTAACTGGTTTTTTGCAGCTTCAGGCGTCATGCAATGCCAATAAAACGTATGATTCCATACTTGAGCAGCATTATTAAAAATAGGGCCAGGGGGGGCTTTTTTGATAATTTCTTCGAGAGATAATGCTTCGAATTCTGTGCCGGGAATTAATTCATTTAGTTTATCAACATAGGCTTTATGATGCTTCCCATAATGATATTCTAAGGTTTCTTTTGAAATAATAGGTGCTAAAGCATCTAAAGCATAGGGTAATGGTGGTAACTCATGTTTCATGGAAGTATCCTGTTTCTAATTGATTTGCTAAAATTACGGGTACCAGTTTAAAATCCAGATAATGATAAGGCAAGCATTTAAATGCTGAGGAATGCAAATTCGAGTATTTAGGGTTTTTTACTATAAAACCTAAAAATAATCTTAGAATAAATACATTTATAAAATATAAAATTAGTAAAATAGTTTAAATGAGGCTAGTTATGTCTATTATTAATTCTGAAATGAATACGCGCCATGTAATTGAGAGTCAAATTGCTAAATATCCAGTGATTCTCTATATGAAAGGAACTCCCGAACAGCCGTGCTGTGGGTTTTCAGCGAAGGTAGTTCAAATTCTAAAGATTTGCGGTATAAAATTTGCACATGTTAATGTACTTGAAAATAGTGATATACGACGTGAGTTACCCAATTTTTCTAAATGGCCAACTTTTCCGCAACTTTATTATCAAGCGGAATTAATAGGTGGATGTGATATAGTTGAACAGCTTTATAAATCGGGTGAACTTCAAAAAAAATTATCAGAAACTTGATTTAAATTGATTTAGCATCTATTTTCCTTTAATTGGAGGTTTTCTTTATAGTAGGGGTAGATTATAGTGCATTTTATCACTAAGCCATTGACATAAGTCATGGTGTTAGGTATAAAATGCAATAGCTATCTAATCTTTAAGGAAAGCAAATTTCAGCACTAATAACAAAGTCTTGTACCTTCCAAATCGCTGAAAACTTAAAAAAATAAAATGTCTATAAACGGTTCTGGTAAACCGCTAAGCAAGTCTCCGTTTAGAGTTTGCGAAACTGTAAGTTGTAAATTTACAGCGGTGCCAAGACCAGGGTTGTTTAATTTTCGCCGATATCGCTTTTGTAAAGCAGGAATGGAAATTAAACAGCCTTGGTAGGAAATAACAAGGGATAAATATAAATAATTGTTTTTGAATTATTTTTATGCTCGTAGCATATTCCAACTTTTATCGGTGTGTTTCGAGTATGAAATTAAAGAAGTAATAGATTTTTTTAAAACTAATTTTTTGTTTGATCGACAAATTCAGTTTGTTGAGGAGAGCAAAAAATCTAGCTTTCAAACAATCTAAAGTTGAGTTAACAACCTATTAAGGAGATGGATGAGTATGAAACTCAAAGCGATAGTTGCTTCACTCGTAACACTTGGTCTTAGCGGGCCTGTATTGGCGATGCAGCCGTATATGATGGATACATCTTATCAAATGGATGTAATGCGTGATCAAGTCAATAAACTTGATATGATCCTTGACCGAAATCAACCTGGCGGATTTGATCAACCTTGTGGTTGGACTTGCCGGATCAATATCAGTGGTTGGATGAATACCGATGCTTATTTAGCCAATAAGCCTCCAGTTTTTTGGCAGCCTAATCCTGCATTTAATCCATTGCTTCCTGTAAATATTGCATCAGTTCCACCAAATGTTTTGGTTATACCAAGTTCAGGTCGAGCAAGTGATTTGTTACTAAATAATGCAAATTTATTTGTTGATGCGCGAGTAAATAATTGGGTGACGGCAAATATGTCTGTGGTGTATACCTCGTTAGCAGGACTAGCTGGTTCAACAGGACCTTACAACATTGCTAACTCTATGTTTGTGTACCATCCATTAAATCGAACAGCAATTGATACGGCGTATGCGACCATTGGTAATTTTCAAACTTCACCTATCTATTTTAGAGTGGGTAAAGAATACATCCCATTTGGTGCCTATGATCCTTATGGATTTGTAACCCAGGAAAATCCAACTCAGTTATTTACTGAGATTACAGCAACTGCGGCACAATTAGGATTTATTGTACCTAACGGTCTCTATGGTTCGTTGTATACCTTTGCAGGTAATCCTAAGATCTCCGACGGGGGGTCGACACGTCGTATCCAAAACGGCGGTGCAGATTTAGGATGGGGATGGAGATGGTGGAATAGTAAATTTAACTTAAATGCAGGTTATATTGCTAATATAGCGGATTCAAATTTCTTATCGGCAAGATACCTTAATTCTTTTGTTGAAGGAACTACTGTTCCAGGCCTACCAAATACTAAAACGCCTGCATGGAACGTAAATGCAGATGTGACCTTCGGACCTTTTGACGCTAATGGACACATTATTAAAACAACGCGTAGTTTAGCAAATCCGATTTTTTTAAGTGGTAATTCAAGCCCAGGTTTTCCAGTAATTGTGAATCCACCTAGAAATTTAGGTAAACCTTTGGTATGGGGCTTAGAAGCAGGATTGACGTTCCCAGTCGCCGCCCATCAATCGCGAGTTGCGATTGGTTATCAAAAAACTAACCATTTAGCGACCTTCTTGCCACAGCGTCGAATCTATGCGGACTATATGGTTAACTTAGCGAAATGGTTTGATCTTGGTGTAGCAATATTCCAAGACCGAGATTACAACATTGGTGAAGGCGCCATACGCCGCAGCATAGTGACGACAACACCTATTGCCTCGCCTGCGGTAGGAACTATTGCACACCCAGGAGCTACCGGTAATAAATCAACCGTTGGCCAATTACGGGCTAGCATTAAGTTTGCTTAAAGTATTGTTTCGACATAAATTTAAATAAAGCATTAAGCCCGCGACAGCGGGCTTTTTTTATAAAACCAATAAAAATAAATTTATCTTATTGAGATAGTTAAGAAGTGCTGCTAAGATAAACTCGATTTGACTTGATTTGTCTATCAATAGATTTTCAAAGATAAAAAAATAAAATCTATAAGAAAAAATCGTTTAACTTGCTTAAATGGTATTTTTTTAGCTTTGGCAAAAAAGAGTGATAGATGGAGTTAACTAATTCTATAAGGAGATGGATGAGTATGAAACTCAAAGCGATAGTTGCTTCACTCGTAACACTTGGTCTTAGCGGGCCTGTATTGGCGATGCAGCCGTATATGATGGATACATCTTATCAAATGGATGTAATGCGTGATCAAGTCAATAAACTTGATATGATCCTTGACCGAAATCAACCTGGCGGATTTGATCAACCTTGTGGTTGGACTTGCCGGATCAATATCAGTGGTTGGATGAATACCGATGCTTATTTAGCCAATAAGCCTCCAGTTTTTTGGCAGCCTAATCCTGCATTTAATCCATTGCTTCCTGTAAATATTGCATCAGTTCCACCAAATGTTTTGGTTATACCAAGTTCAGGTCGAGCAAGTGATTTGTTACTAAATAATGCAAATTTATTTGTTGATGCGCGAGTAAATAATTGGGTGACGGCAAATATGTCTGTGGTGTATACCTCGTTAGCAGGACTAGCTGGTTCAACAGGACCTTACAACATTGCTAACTCTATGTTTGTGTACCATCCATTAAATCGAACAGCAATTGATACGGCGTATGCGACCATTGGTAATTTTCAAACTTCACCTATCTATTTTAGAGTGGGTAAAGAATACATCCCATTTGGTGCCTATGATCCTTATGGATTTGTAACCCAGGAAAATCCAACTCAGTTATTTACTGAGATTACAGCAACTGCGGCACAATTAGGATTTATTGTACCTAACGGTCTCTATGGTTCGTTGTATACCTTTGCAGGTAATCCTAAGATCTCCGACGGGGGGTCGACACGTCGTATCCAAAACGGCGGTGCAGATTTAGGATGGGGATGGAGATGGTGGAATAGTAAATTTAACTTAAATGCAGGTTATATTGCTAATATAGCGGATTCAAATTTCTTATCGGCAAGATACCTTAATTCTTTTGTTGAAGGAACTACTGTTCCAGGCCTACCAAATACTAAAACGCCTGCATGGAACGTAAATGCAGATGTGACCTTCGGACCTTTTGACGCTAATGGACACATTATTAAAACAACGCGTAGTTTAGCAAATCCGATTTTTTTAAGTGGTAATTCAAGCCCAGGTTTTCCAGTAATTGTGAATCCACCTAGAAATTTAGGTAAACCTTTGGTATGGGGCTTAGAAGCAGGATTGACGTTCCCAGTCGCCGCCCATCAATCGCGAGTTGCGATTGGTTATCAAAAAACTAACCATTTAGCGACCTTCTTGCCACAGCGTCGAATCTATGCGGACTATATGGTTAACTTAGCGAAATGGTTTGATCTTGGTGTAGCAATATTCCAAGACCGAGATTACAACATTGGTGAAGGCGCCATACGCCGCAGCATAGTGACGACAACACCTATTGCCTCGCCTGCGGTAGGAACTATTGCACACCCAGGAGCTACCGGTAATAAATCAACCGTTGGCCAATTACGGGCCAGTATTAAGTTTGCTTAAAGAATTATTTCAACATAAATTAAATAAAATATAAGCCCGCGACAGCGGGCTTTTTTTTAGCATTTTAAAAATAATTTATGCTATATATTTTTTGAGTAGAGTTTGTATGAGATGATCTTCGAAATATTTGAAGATTGTTGAATAATTTAGAAGGTTTTATGTTCAACTTATTTTTTTCTCCTGAAGCTTGGATGAGTTTATTAACGTTAACGGCATTAGAAATTATTTTGGGAATTGATAATCTAGTCTTTATTTCTATAGTGACCAATAGACTTGCTCAAGCAGAGCAACGCTCAGCACGCCAATTTGGTTTATTGCTTGCCTGTTTAACACGCTTACTATTATTGGCAACGCTTGCTTGGATGACTAAATTTACACATCCACTTTTTACGGTGGCTAATCATGTATTTTCAGTAAGAGATTTAATATTGATTTTGGGAGGGCTTTTTCTACTTGCCAAAGGAACCAGCGAACTTCATTTAAATGTAACCACTGCGAGAGAAAATAAGAAAAGCTTGCATCGTTACTCAAGGTTTTCGATGGTTATTATTCAAATTATGCTACTCGATATTATTTTTTCACTCGATAGTGTCATCACTGCAGTGGGAATGGCACAGGAATTCATAATTATGGCCTTAGCTATTATCATCGCAATCGCATTAATGATATGGGCAAGTGGCCCACTAAGTCATTTTATTAATACCTACCCCAATTTAAAAATTCTAGGTTTAAGTTTTTTATTACTAATTGGTTTAGTTTTAATCGCTGATGGATTTGGATTGCATGTACCTAGAGCTTATCTGTATTTTGCTATTGCTTTCTCTGTATTTGTGGAATGGTTAAATATTTTAGCTAGCCGTTGGCGAAAGAGGAAAAGGCCTAATCACTAAAAGCTTACCCGATATTATCTGATGTAGCCCTCTAAATAGACCTAAAAGCAGAATATGCTTGCATTGGACACCTTTTTTTGATAAATAGGTGGGCTTATCGCTTATTTTAATAATAAGGTGTCCTCATGCTAAGTAACAAATATAAATTAACGGCGCTTATGGGACTGTGTTGGTTAAGTTTACAGGGAAATGTTGCATTAGCTCATGAAACAACTCAACTCCCCCCTAATGACAATGAAATCCGAAGACTGTCGCAACGGACTCAAGCATTAGAATCCGAGTTACAACGAGTACAAAATCAAATAGCTAGCTTACGTAGGCAATCCAATCCCAATCCTATTAGGCTTTCACCTGGTGAGGTCGAAACACATCAAAGTTTGGTTACCGCTTTGCATCCTTTTTTTATTATAGGCACACCTGTTATTAGTTCCCCTTTTATTGGGATAAATTCAGAATACAATGCGTCTGATTTAGTGGTCAATCAACCTTATGTAAATGAGGATTTGTATTTACTTCAACAAAGAAAACAAATTTATAATTATTTAATTCAAAATGGGGATAAATTTTCAGATACACCTGTTATTAATTTAAGTGGAAAAGTTGAATCTCAAATCTTTCATACGAGTCATTTTGGAAATTTTCAAAATAACTCAGCGACCGACATCGATTTGACAGGTATTGAATTAGATACTGAGGTTTTAGTCAATCAATGGGTAACCGGTCTTATTGCTTTTGTTTACGATAATACCCCTCCTACAGATATGTCACCAAGACGTATAGATAATTCCCGAGTTCTTTTGGAACGAGGATTTTTAACCATTGGAAATTTAGCAAGGTTTCCTCTATATGCGAGCATGGGCCAATTTTATGTACCCTTTGGTCAATATTCATCGGCGATGATCAGTGATCCCTTTACTAAAATCTTAGGTAGAACCAAAGCTAGGGCGCTAACATTGGGTTTCTCTAAACAATTTAATGAAGAAAATGATTTAAATTTATCAGCTTTTGTTTTTAGAGGGCCTAGCCGAACAAGTTTAGATAATAATGGTTTACGAAATTACGGTGCTAATGCTGAATATATATTTACAAAGCCTAAATGGAATATTGATGTAGCAGGTAGTTATATCCGTAGTATCGCAGATGCGGTGGGAATGCAGCATAATGGAAATACTGGCCGTGATAATTTTGCAGGTTTTGCTACTAATAATAACACCGAGATACTCAATCCTGTTCCGGGTTTAGATGGTCGTGGAACTCTAAGTATCGGTCCTTTTAGTATAACGGGAGAATATGTTACAGCTAGCCGTTCTTTTGCGCAGTCAGTCTTATCCTTTGATGGACAAGGAGCTAAACCAGAGGCTTTTCATACTGAAGCAGCTTATAAGTTTAATGTTTTAGAAAAACCAAGTGCATTTATTATTGGATATGACCAATCAAAAGATGCATTAGGTTTACTTATCCCTAAGAAGCGATATATTGCAACTGTTAGTACATCCATTTGGAAAGATACTATTGAAAGTTTAGAATTTCGTCATGATATCGATTATAGTGCTACAGATGTTGCTACTGGTCAGTCAGGTTTTAATCCTATTAATGGATCAGGAAAAAGTGGTAATACGATTACTTTACAAGTAGGTTTATACTTTTAAAAAATAATTAAAATGTTTTAAAAAGGGCCACTTTTACTGCTACTTTTTGTGTTATTCTAAGCTAATGAATAAGCGAATATTATTGGGGATTACAGGTAGTATTGCTGCTTATAAAACCCCCGAACTTATAAGAAAACTCAAAGAACAATTATATGATGTCAGAGTTATTTTAACTTCTTATGGAAAAGCTTTTGTAACTCCTTTGACCTTACAAGCAGTTTCACAACATAAAGTATTTGAAGAACTCACAGATGTTGAATCTGAAGCTGCAATGAGTCATATTGAGCTTGCACGATGGCCTGATTGTATTTTGATAGCGCCAGCGACAGCCCATGTGATTGCTAAATTAGCTCATGGTTTTGCAGATGATTTATTGAGCACTTTATGTTTGGCATCTAACACGCGTATAATTATTGTGCCTGCGATGAATCAGACAATGTGGTTTAATTCTGCAACTCAAGATAATGTTAGTCTACTTAAGGAAAGAGATTATTTATTTATAGGGCCTGGGGATGGAGCTCAAGCATGTGGAGAAGTTGGTTTAGGACGCATGTTGGAGCCTTTAGAAATAGTAGAAGTCTTGTCCACAATATTTGTTAAACCTTATCTACACAATCAAAAAATTTTAATTACTGCAGGTCCTACTCAAGAATGTATTGATCCAGTACGTTACTTATCGAATCGTAGTTCCGGAAAGATGGGATTTGCTTTAGCTCAGGCTGCCGTTGAAGCAGGGGCTGAAGTTACCCTAATTAGTGGACCTGTCGCTTTAAAACCTCCAAAGAAATTGAAATTTATATCGGTGAAGACTGCCAGTGAAATGTTAGCAGCTGTAAAGCAAGAAATTAGTCAACAGACGGTCTATATCAGTACTGCGGCTGTTGCAGATTATCAAATTGTAAATCCAGCTTTACAAAAAATTAAAAAATCGAATGCTCCACTAACTTTACAATTAAAACCTACTATTGATATTTTAGCTACTGTTAGTCAGATGAAAGCTAAACCATTGCTGGTTGGGTTTGCTGCAGAAACTGAATATACTTTGCAATTTGCCGAAGAAAAAAGAAAAAGTAAAAATATCGATTTGATGGTAGTGAATGATGTTAGTCAAACGGATATTGGTTTTGACAGTGATAGAAATGAAGTCACTGTATTATCTTCTGATGTTCCTATCCATTTAGCATGTGCTAGCAAACCCTTAATTGCTCGGCAATTACTTCAGATAATAGCGAATCGTATGCATAACACCGAAAAATGCTAAATTACTCTTGATACGCCTTTGATTAGCAGTAATTTTAAACTTCATTGAATGTCTTTTTAAAATCCTTCAAAGTGTTCGCTTTGTAGCAAAATATATAAATAGATTGCATATTAGGCATTGGAACATTAGACTACTATTTAGCTCCTATTCCCTTGGAAAGGAGACTTTGACTTCGAGAAAAACTATGAGGACTTGATCATGCGACAGGTACCTAATGTTTTTTGCAATTATTCCCTTTTTATGGGTAATACTGCATGAACGTTTTACAGTTTGCTAAAAAAAAAATAACCAAAGAAAAAATAGTAATCCTAACGTGTTATGACTATAGCACTGCAAAAATTCTTAATAATTCTTTATTAGATGCTTTATTAATTGGCGATAGTCTTGCCATGACCATGCACGGCTTTAAGGATACCGTTATGGCTACCATGACTATGATGAAGCTTCATACAGCTGCAGTGTGTCGAGGTGCTCCTTCCAAGTTTATTATTAGTGATCTTCCCTTTTTAAGTTACCGGCAATCCTTAAGCCGTAGTATGATGGCCTCCCAAAAATTAATACAAGCAGGAGCACAGGCTGTTAAGTTAGAAGGGGCAGCAGGAAATCTTTCCTTAATAACTCATTTAGTCGAATCTGGGATTCCAGTTATGGGCCATATCGGTCTAACTCCTCAATTTATCCATGGTTTAGGTGGATATAAGGTTCAGGGGAAAACTCCCGAACAGGCAGAGCAACTTAAGCAGGATGCCTTGGCTTTAGAACACGCAGGTTGTTTTGCTATAGTGCTGGAATGCGTTCCCTCACAATTGGCTGAAGAAATAACAAATTCGCTAAAAATTGCAACCATTGGTATTGGGGCAGGTGCTGAGACGGATGGGCAGGTTTTAGTCTTGCAGGATTTATTAGGGCTCAATCTGGACTTTAAACCAAAATTTATTACCGAATTTCTTAATGGTAATCAATTGATACGAGATGCAGTTGATCATTATAGTTATTCTGTTAAACACAAAAAATTTCCTAGCTATGAACATAGTTTCTAAGCTTCATGATTGGCAAACCATAAGAAAAAAAATTAATAATAAAACTATTGGATTTGTTCATACTATGGGTCATTTGCATGCTGGACATTTAAGCCTTTGTTCTCGCGCCAAAATAGAAAATGATTTAACTGTTGTAGCCATTTTTATCAATGCTAAGCAATTTAATCATATTGAGGATTTTATGTCTTATCCTCGCAGTTTAGGTGCAGATATGGCTTTATTAATTAAGCAAAAAATTGATTATTTGCTCTTATTAGATTCAGAAACTATTTATTTTGATGATTATCATATTCAAATTCATGATACCAGTGATTTAAGTAAAGAGTTAGAAGGAAGGTTTCGTCCAGGACATTTTATAGGAATGTTAACAGTAGTATTAAAATATCTGAATATTGTAAAACCAACCAAAGCTTATTACGGCGAAAAAGACTATCAACAATTATTGCTTATCAAAAAAATGGCGCAGGCACTTTTTTTAGAAACAGAAATCGTAGGATGCTCAACGATTCGTGCAACAGATGGTTTGGCTTTAAGTTCGAGAAATTCACGCTTGAGTCTAGAGCAACGGGCAAGTGCAGGTCATTTTCCTAAAATTTTGAAATTAGCTCCAAGCCCAGAAATTGCTAGGCAACAATTAAAAAACTTAGATTTTAAAGTAGATTATGTCGCTGATCAATGGGGAAGGCGGTTAGCAGCAATTTACATAGGAGATGTAAGATTAATTGATGCGTTGCCTATAATTCGCAGCATTTAATTTTTAATGTGCTGTCATTCAATGCGTAACCCTTACTTACCTTAAATCTGCATTTTCGTGACATCTGGTCAAATATAGAATTTTTACAATGGAAGATGACGGGTAATTTTTATTGTATAAGGAATCGTTCGTAAAAAACGGATGACTCTAGCTAAATGTCTACGATCGAGTACGGATAAAGTAAAATGAACAATGCTATGGTTTCTATCGCGACTTTCAACTTTAATATTTTCAATGTTAGCGTCAGCTTTAGCAATATTATGGGTTAATAATGCTAATACTCCATGTTGATTAATACTTTCAATAAAAATATCAGCTTTAAAGAAGCCGTTTGTTTGTTTTTCCCATTGTATTGAAATGGCACGTTCAGGATTTTTTTTAATAAGTCGCGCTGCATATTTACAGCGTTGTAAATGCACAGTAAGGCCATGTCCAGCATTAAGCAAACCTATAATTTCATCGCCTGGAATGGGACGACAGCATTCGGCAAATTTGATTAAACCATTATTTGCATTTTTCAGAAATAAAGGCAATGAGTTTATAGGATTTTTAAAATTAGGTTTCAGACTGCATAATGTATAGACTACTAGAGCGGGGTGAAGATAACCGAGCCCAATTGCTTCAAGCAAATCTTCTAGAGAGTTGTATTGAAATTTTTGTAGGATTTTAGTTAAATTCTTTGAATTAATATTTGTACTATCTTGCCCTAAAGGGGTTAAATTGTTATCTAACAAGCGTTGGCCTAATTGTACAGCTTCATTATGTTGTTTATTTTTGAAAAACTGTCTTATGTGGCTGCGAGCACGTCCAGTTGCCACAAACTCTAACCAACGTGAATCAGGAAAAGTTTTTGGATCAGTTATGATTTCAACGGTTTGACCGCTTTGTAGGTGGGTGCTGAGTGGTACTAAATGTTTATCAATTCTAGCGGCAATACAATGATTCCCAATATCAGAATGAATTGCGTAAGCAAAGTCGATCAAAGTTGCTTTATGAGGAAGTTCAATAATGTCACCTTTTGGAGTAAAAATATAGATATCTGTTGGGAATAGATCAATTTTAACTGTCTCCATAAATTCTAACGAACTTGGAGTTGTTTGTTGGATATCTAATAAGCGTTTGAGCCATTCACGTGCTCTTAGATGTGGACGGAGTTCATTCGCTTTAGTTTTTTCTTCTAACCAATAGCTTACAATGCCATGATCAGCTCCATTATCCATTGTCGTGGTACGAATCTGAATGTGAATTGAAGTGGCAGCAGGACCAAATAGAGTAGTATGTAATGCTTGATAACCATTTGCTTTAGGAAGTGCGATGTAGTCGTGGAAATGATCAGGTAGAGGTTTATAAAGATTATGCACAGCACCCAATACGCGATAACAACTATCAATATTATCTACAATAATGCAAAAAATAGGAATATCAATAATCTCGTTGAAGGCCAAATGATTTTCTCGCATTTTTTTATAAATTTGATAAAGATGCTTTTTTTTATGCCAAATAGTATGGAAAGGTAAATGATGCTTGTCTAAACATTCTTTTAAAGCCGATTCAATCTTATGAATACTTGCCTTATGTTTACGCCGATTTTTCTGGACGGCTTCTTGTAATACACGATATCGCCATGGATAAAGATTTAAAAAACAAAGATCTTCTAACTCTATGCGTACTAAATGCATACCGAGCCGCTGTGCAATAGGAGCATAGATATCAAGGGTTTCAGTAGCTATACGATGACGTTTTTCTGCAGGAACTGCAGATAAGGTGCGCATATTGTGCAAGCGATCGGCTAATTTTATAATAATGATGCGGATATCTTTAGCCATGGCTAATAGCATCTTGCGAAAATTTTCTGCTTGGGCTTCTGCGCGACTTTGAAATTGAATCTGGGTCAGTTTACTCATCCCATCAACTAGTTCTGCTATTTCACTGCCAAATGTCGTCGTTAAAACAGTTTTTTCGATAGGAGTATCTTCAATAACATCATGTAAAATTGCAACGAGGATGGTTTGAACATCCATGCGCATTTGCGCAAGGATCTTGGCGACTGCGATTGGATGACTTATATAAGGGTCTCCGTTATGGCGTTTTTGGCCAGAATGAGCCTTAGCAGCAAATTGATAAGCGTTATAAACTTGCTTTATTTGATGAGGTGTTAGATAAGATTGTAGTTCTTGTTTGAGGTCACTAAACATATGCATGCAAGCGCCCCCGGCTTTTTACAAGCCCGCAGATTGTGATCCACTTATGCCGCTGCCATCATCAGTTTCCTGCTCTAATTTTTCTTCGGAGCCCTTGAGCTTTCCTGCAGCGATTTCTCTCAAGGCAATTACCGTAGGTTTATCATTTTCAGGATCAACCATGGCCATTCCGCCTTTAGCAATTTTTCTAGCCCGTTTCGAGGCTAAAATAACTAATTCAAAAAGGTTTGTAATTTTCTTCAAACAATCTTCAACTGTAACACGTGCCATATGATTCTCTATTAAATTGAGCGAAAGTGAACCTAATACTATAACATTATTTGACTATATCTATAAAATATTTCCGATAAAAATATAGCTTTTTCTCCTAAATTTAAGACTTTAAGCTTTTTAGGTTATCTAAAAGCCTTGAAACTCTAAGCCCATTTAGGAGTTAGGTGTTTTTTTGACTAAATTAAGATGCGTTCATTAATGCATCAGTCACATCTAGCATCCGATTTGAAAACCCCCATTCATTATCATACCAAGCTAACACCTTGACAAAGTCGCCTAGTACCCGAGTTTGAGGCGCATCAACTATAGAAGAGGCGGGATTGTGATTATAATCGATAGAAACTAGTGGTTTTTCATTGTAATTAAGTATTCCTTTAAGCTCAGTGCTTTCAGAGGCTTTTTTTAAAATTTCATTCACATCTTTTGCTGTTGTTGTGCGTTTTGCTTGAAAACTTAAATCTACTAAGGACACATTGATTGTCGGAACACGCACAGCTAAACCATCAAGTTTTCCAGCTAGCTCAGGGAGCACTAACCCTAGCGCAGAAGCAGCCCCAGTTTTAGCGGGGATCATCGAATGGGTCGCTGATCGTGCACGATACATATCCGGATGATAAGTGTCGATAAGGACCTGATCGTTTGTATATGCATGAATTGTAGTCATTAGACCATGGATTATCCCTAAATTTTCATGTAAAGCTTTTGCTAAAGGGGCGAGACAATTAGTCGTACAAGAAGCATTCGAAATTATCGTATCGCTCCTTTTTAAGTTGTGGTGGTTAACTCCATAAACGATAGTTGCATCAACCTCTTTACCCGCAGGAGCGGAAATAATGACTTTTTTTGCACCGGCTTTGATATGTTTTCTTGCTTTCTCGGGTGACGTAAATAGGCCTGTGCATTCATGCACAACGTCGACTTCTAATTTTTCCCAAGGTAAATTTTCGGGATCGCGTTCTGAGAACGTTTTTATCCGCTGCCCATTTATAATTAGATAATCTTTATCTATCGTTATAGTGCCTGAAAACTTTCCGTGAGTAGTGTCATAGCGTGTCAAGTGAGCATTGATTTCAATATTACCTAAGTCATTTATTGCAACAATTTCGATATCATGTTGTTTAGGGTTTTCAAAAAAAGCTCTTAAAATATTACGGCCTATGCGACCATAACCATTGATAGCAATACGTGTTGTCATAATAACTCCTATAGCTTAGTTAGCTAATAATTGATTTAGTGTTTTAATAACATTCTCAGTAGTAAACCCGAAATTTTTAAAGACATCTGTAGCAGGTGCAGATTCGCCAAACTGATCTAGTCCGATTACTTTACCTTTATTACCTACATATCGATACCAAAAATCTTTATTTCCTGCTTCTATAGCAATGCGTACTAAAATTGAATCAGGTATGATTTCAGCTTTATAGGCTAAATCTTGTTCTTCAAAACGATCAGCGGAAGGCATAGAGACAACTCTAATTTGTCTGCCTTGTTGATTTAAGGCTTGAGCAGCTTCAATAGCTAAGCTAACTTCTGAGCCTGTGGCTATAATAATGGCTTCTGGTGTTGATTGGGTATCGAGAAGAATATAAGCACCTCGATGGATAGATTCTAAGGTTTTTTGGTTATGTGTCTGCGGAGGTAAAGCTTGTCGAGTGAGTAATAAACAAGTGGGCCCGGAATGTTGCAGAGCTTGTTGCCAGGCAATTGTGGTTTCAAGTGCGTCACAAGGTCGCCAAACTGAAAGATTTGGGATAAGTCTTAAGCTGTTGATGTGTTCTATAGGTTGATGTGTCGGACCATCTTCGCCCAGTCCGATGGAATCGTGAGTATATATAAAAATGACATGTTGCTTCATTAAGGCCGATAAACGAACAGCATTACGGGCATAATCACTAAATACTAAAAAAGTTCCTCCATAAGGAATGAATCCTCCATGGAGGGCAATGCCATTCATCATGGCAGACATTCCGAACTCTCGCACACCATAGTGAATATAATTACCCGATGGATTTTCTTTTGTTAAAACTTTTGCTCCTTTCCATAGGGTAGAATTGGATTCGGTCAGGTCCGCAGACCCACCTAATAATTCTGGTATAAGGGGGGCAAAGGCATTTAATGCATTTTGGGACGCTTTACGTGTTGCTATTTTTTCTAATGGATTTTTGTAAATATTTTCAATAATTTTTTTGGTTTTTTTTTCCCAATTTATTGCCAATTTTCGATGAATTCTACGTTGAAACTCTTTGGCGAGCTCAGGAAAAGCGTTTTGATAAGCATTCCATTTTTCTTTCCAAGCTTTTTCTAAAGCCTCGCCTTTGACACGAAAGTCCCATGCTTGGTAAATATCTTTAGGTATTTCGAAAGGTGGATAATTCCATTTTAATGCCTGACGCGTAGCAGCTACTTCTTCTTCACCTAATGCTGCTCCGTGGGCTTGATGGCTATTCACTAAGTTTGGAGCACCAAAAGCAATTTGGGTTTTACAACAAAGTAAACTTGGTTTATCTGTAATAGCACGTGCTTTTTCAATCGCTTTTTTAATTTGTTTTGGATTATGGCCGTCAATATCAGAAATAACATGCCAATGATAAGCTTCAAAACGCTCAGCGGTATTATCTTTAAACCAGCCGGAAACATTCCCATCGATAGAGATATTATTATCATCCCATAAAGCAATTAATTTACCTAAACCTAAACAGCCTGCCAAAGAAGCTACTTCATGAGAAATACCTTCCATTAAACATCCATCACCTAGAAACACATAAGTAAAATGATCGATAATAGCGTGAGAAGGGCGATTAAAATGAGCTGCCAGATTCTTTTCCGCTAAGGCCATGCCGACCGCATTTGCAAATCCTTGGCCAAGTGGCCCCGTTGTAGTTTCTATGCCGGGGGTTAAGCCTACTTCCGGATGTCCTGGCGTTTTTGAATGTAATTGACGAAACCTTTTAATTTCAGTCAATGAAAGATCATAGCCGGTTAAATGAAGTATCGCATAATGTAGCATTGATCCATGACCATTCGATAAAATAAAACGATCACGATTGCTCCAGTTAGGATTATTGGGATTATGCTTTAAAAATTCTCTCCATAGAACAGTTGCAATATCTGCCATACCCATAGGCATGCCGGGATGACCTGAATTGGCTTTTTCAACTGCATCTAAGCTTAGAAAACGGATGGCATCCGCATATTTTTTTTGGTAAGACATTAATGATTTTCCCATTTACCTTATAATAAGGAATTTTTCAAAAAAACATGAATAAAAGTATTAGAAAACATCAACTATAATTGCATGCGCAATAATAATAGAGGAGGACAGAATCAGCAAACTTAATAATTTTTTTCCCCCCATTACTCGGTAGGGAGCATTAATTTGCTGCCTATAACGTCCGGCCCAAGCCATTAGTGCGGGAAGCAAAGCTAGTAAAATAGCACACCATATACCCGCATAATTCAATGCCAAAATAAATGAGGCTGGATAAAATAAAACAACCATTAGTGGTGGTAGGAAAGTAAGCATATATACGATAAATTTATTCTTTTCTGTTCGATTGAAGGCAAAACCATCAAGTAAGAAGTCAAATAAACTAATACCAACGCCTAAAAAAGAAGTGGCTAAACATATCGAAGTAAAAATCCAAGTAAGTAGGGTAATATTTTTTTTATTTAATAAATAACTTAATGTATTGGTTAATTGACTGGTTGATTGACTCGACTTGGCAATGATGAATAGTTTATTGATAGGAATAACACCCATAATAGTTCCATTCCAGAAAATATAACAAATGAGGGGGATTAAACTACCTAGGATAATAACTTGACGTAATTGTTTAACATTACCATGAAAATAGCTACGTAAACTTGGTATAATGGCGGCAAAGCCAAAGGATGTAATAACGATACTCAGACTTTTGGGTAACAATTGGAAATTTCCCTGAGTCAATTGTTTTTCAGATATAAACGGAAATAGACAAAATATTAAAAGGAGAAAAATCAATAATTTTCCTCCCATAAAAATTCGATTGATTAAATCCACAGAATGCATGCCTTTGTAGACTATAGGACCTAAGATAAGCACAAATAAAATGCTGGTAACAATTGTAGAAAAATGAAAATTTATTTTTTGTAATATACCGTGAAAAAAATCTGAACCACCCGCTATATAAGCTGCTAGCAAAGCATAAAGCAATAGCAAGTAACATAACCAAGCAATGATCGCGCCTGGGATTCCCAGCGTTGCACGTGCCATGGAAATTAAATGGCTCTTAGAAGGGAACCAAAGATTTACCTCTAGAATAAGCAGGCCTCCGACTAACATGATTCCCCAACAAGCTATCAAAAAAAGTGATGAATATAAAAAGCCTAATTGAGCAGTTGCAAGAGGCAAGGCTAACATCCCGCCTCCTATCGCATTGCCCGTAATTAAAAGAATCCCGCCAAATCTTTTTACATTCATAGTTTTTTACTTAAGAACGAGACCGAGAGTAATTATAAATAAAGCCATTATTATTAAACTAAGTAATAAAGCTTTACCTCCTGCCACTTGATATCCTAGAGCACATTTTTTTATATAGCGACCACTCCAGGCCATCATAGCAGGAAGGAGTACTAATAGAATGGCACAAAGCACTCCTGCGTAAGATAGCGCCCTAATAAAAGCATGAGGGTAATGATTGGCTATAAACAACGGAGGTAAAAAAGTAAACGAATAAAGGACTAACTTTTTTAACCCTTTTTTTTCAATTTGTAATCCATCGCTAAAAAAATCAAATAAGCTAAGACCCACACCTAAAAAGGAAGTAGCAAAGCATATTGAAGTGAATATTTTTGCTAAAAAATTAATCAATTGATTATCAAGTAAATGATTCAAAGCAGATATTAAGTCGCTAGTGGAATGTCCTGAATGGTACATGAATAATAAACCGGAATGTCCATGCGTAGGAATAGCGCCCATAATTGTTAATTCCCACAAAATATAGCAGAATAATGGGATTAAGCTGCCAATAATAATGGCTCGTCGCAGGATAAACGAGTTATTGTTGAAATAACTTCGCAAACTCGGAACTATAACAGCGAAACCAAATGAGGTCATAATAACGGTAGTGCTACTAAATATAAAACTAAGTTGATATGAATTTTCCAAGTTAAATAAGTATCGAATAGAAATAAAAGGAAAAATGCAAATCACTAATAAAATAAAGGATAATAACTTACTAAGCATTAAACCTCTATTAACATAATCGACTGATCCTAACCCTTTATAAACAATTAAACTTAATAGACCCGCAAATAATATTTCCGAAATTTTTGTGGATAGGTTCAAATGCAAAGTTAATAAAAGATGCTTTAAAAAATCACCCCCGCCGGCAATGTACGCCGCTAGTAAGGCATAAAGCAATAAAAGATAACTAAGCCATGCAATAATTTGACCAAATTTACCTAAGGTTGTTTTAGCCATGCTAATTAAATTACTGTTTGCGCTATGCCATAGATTAACTTCTAAAATAAGCAAAGCAGCTGCAGTCATCATCGCCCAACAGATAACTAAAAAAATTAAGGCGTTGAGAAAACCCAACTGCGCAGTAGCAATTGGTAGAGCTAACATCCCTCCACCTATGCTGGTACCAATAATAAGTAATATGCCGCCGAAAAGTTTATAATTCATAATTTTTTTAATAGAGATAAGGGGCACCATCAGGGCGTGTTTTAAAACGTCGATGTATCCAAAGATATTGGTCAGGGTAAGCCCGTATAGCCTGTTCTAATAATTGGTTAAATCGCAGCATATTTTGGAAATCATTCCCCTGAGCGAAATTTTCTAAAATAGGTCCAATAGTAATTTGGTAACCTTTGCTTTTAGGAAGACGATGATAAAATAAAGTGACTACTTCTGCTCCCGTTTGGTGGGCGTAGCGACTAGGTGTTGTTATGGTGGCAGTAGGAATATCAAAAAATGGCGGAAAAATGCTATGCGCCGGGCCATAGTCTTGATCAGCTGCATACCAAATAGCTTTATTTTGTTTCAAAGTTTTAATAATTTGGCGAATGGCATGGCGATGTATGGGTTGCATCCAATTAAAACGACGGTGTTGTTTCAATAATTTATCGATGACTTGATTCTTTTGTTCACGATAAACAACATGCATTGGAAAAATGCTAGAAAAAAGACGTCCACAGATATCCAAACAGGTAAAATGAGCGCTTAAAATAAGCACCCCTTTTTTTCTCGAAAGCGCTTCTTGCAAATGCTCTAAACCTTGCACATGAATTAGAGAGTCGAGTTTATGGTCTGGCATCCACCAGGCCATGGCAGATTCAATGATTCCCATTCCCAAGGATTGAAACTGTTTTTTTAGTAATTTTTTACGTTCTTTAAACGATAATTCTGGAAAACAAAGTCTCAAATTAGTTTCTGCAATATATCGAAATTTTTTTACTAAATAAAAGGAAATAAGACCTAAATTTTTACCAAATTGAATTTGTAAACGATAAGGAAGTTTTGTGGTGAGAAATAAGATTCCCAATCCTAACCAAGTAAGCCAATAACGAGGGTGTATCAGATCTAGAAAATTATTTTTCATTAGCTAAAAGTAATCGGTGCACTATTTGTTGTTTAATTAAGTGTTGTTCAATAATTACGTCAATATCACGTTGGGTTTCATAATGATACCAGATGCTTTCAGGATAAATTACCATTAGCGGGCCTAAACTACACCGCCCTAGACACCCGGAATAACTTACTCTAATTTTTTGATGCTGAATGTGGGGCAATTGTTTTATCTTATTTTTAAAATAATCTAATAATGGCTTAGCGCCGCGTTTTGCACAACAATCTTTATTATTTTGCCGTAGATTAGTGCACATTAAGATGTGATATCGATAATAGGACATAACTATGTTTTAAAGTAAAACGAAGAAAATTTTTACTTTACCAGAAATAAACTTGTATCTCTATTAAGCAGCTGTTCTTAATCGCTACTAAATTAGCATTTCTGGCTAAAATTTTTGGCAAAAATCATTAAACTCATCAAATGAGTCGTTTTGAGTTAAACTAATAATTTAAACAAGGAGGAAGAATTTATGCCAAATATTTTACGATATCGATCCCCTTCATTATTCAATCAATTACACCGGCTATCCCAAGAATGGGACCAGCTGTTTGATTCTAATCACCAACTCATTGAGGATAGCTCCATGGTGGAAACCAGCCATTGGGCACCTGCTGTCGATATTAAAGAAGAGCCTACCCGTTTTGTGCTTTTTGCAGATATTCCAGGCGTAAATCCGAAAGATATTGAAATCTCTATGGAAAATGGCATATTAACTATTAGAGGCGAAAGAGAGGCGACGCAGACTGGAGAAAGTGAAGGATACACACGAATTGAACGATCTAGAGGAAGCTTTTATCGTCGCTTTGCTCTGCCTGATACAGCAAATGCTGATAAGATAACTGCAGAAGGAAAAAATGGAGTACTTAGAATAATTATTCCTAAAAGGGAAAAAGCAGGATCGAAAAAGATAAAAGTTGAAGATCAAAAAGATTAACTCAACATAGGATTGAATTTAGAGTTCATCTATGAATTAATACTTTATTAAGAAGGAGTACTTAGTACTTTGGCACATGCTTTCCGTAAGGCTGGAATTGTAATCTCCTCAAACCAGGAGTTTCGCTTTAGCCAAATATTATTGCGTGGCGAGGGGTGTGGCAATGGAAAAAATGTTGGAAGGTAATCTAGGTAAGAAGTTACGGTTTCTGTTAAATTTGCTTTTATGCGGTTACTTAAATAATGTTTTTGTGCATATTGGCCTATTAATAAGGTCAGCTGAATATTAGGTAGATTAGCTAAGAGCTTAGGCAACCAAATACTTGCACATTCTTTTCGTGGAGGTAAATCGCCCGAAGGTCCTGTGCCAGGATAACAAAAACCCATGGGAATGATGGCAATTTGGTTTATATCATAAAATGTTTTCTTATCAAGTTGCATCCAGTAACGTAAACGATCTCCACTCGGATCGTTCCAAGGAATTCCTGAGTTGTGTACCCGAATTCCTGGTGCTTGGCCAACGATAAGTAAACGGCTCAAGTTATGAGCTTGTAATATGGGCTTTGGGCCTAAAGGTAAGTGATTGACACAGAGCCGGCACTCACGAACTTTTTTGAGTAGGGGTGAAAGTCTATTCATAACAAGATGGAGGTTTTATACTCAAAAAATTGGACTTTTGATAAATGCCGCGAATAAAATTGCGAATAGGTAGTTGATGAGAAAAAGTCACATGCAAAGAGTATACTTGCCAAATGGGTATTATACCCACTAAAGTAAGCGCTAAAAATAGGCTGCTTTATTTAATAGGTAGGATCTATGGAGTATAAAGAAACTGAGGCTTTACTAGAAGAAGATGATGGTGATGGAAGTAATGATACTGAATTGCCACCTGATATTTTAGATATTGAAGATGAAGAATTAGATACATGGCCTGAAGAATTGGCCTTAGATGCATTGAATAAGAAAGCAAAAGTCTCGCCTGTTCGATTTTCACTTGAAAAGCGTCGAGCTATTGAAGATTATTTAGAGCAACGAAGATTACGAGAAGAGTTTGATTATGAGTTTGAAAATGAACTTGTAATGGAAGCTTCTGATGCAACCAAAAGTGAGTAGCTATGCACTTAAAGTTTTTGGATTTCGAGCAACCCATCGCAGAACTTGGGGCAAAAATAGAAGAGCTACGTAAGTTAGGTAACGATGCGGAACTTAATGTCAACGAAGAAATTGAACGTCTAGAGCAAAAAAAAATTGAATTGACTGAATCAATTTTTCAATCTTTAAATGCTTGGCAAATCGTCCAATTGGCGCGACATCCACAACGACCCTATTTTTCTGATTATATCAGTAGGATTTTTACAGAATTTGATGAGTTACATGGTGATAGAGAATTTTCGGATGATCCTTCCATTATTGGTGGAGTTGCTAATTTAGCGGAACAGCCGGTAGTAATTATTGGTCAACAAAAAGGGCGTTCTACGAATGAAAAAGTGCTACATAATTTCGGGATGCCAAAACCTGAAGGTTATCGTAAAGCAATTCGGTTAATGGAATTAGCAGAAAGATTTAAATTGCCCATTCTAACCTTTATTGACACACCAGGTGCTTATCCTGGTATTGATGCAGAAGAGCGTAATCAAAGTGGTGCTATAGCACAAAACTTACAAATTATGTCTCAGTTGAAGACGCCTATTATTGCAACAATCATTGGAGAAGGTGGCTCAGGAGGAGCATTGGCTATTGGTGTCGCTGATAAAATTTTAATGCTGCAATACAGTGTTTATTCAGTTATTTCGCCAGAAGGATGCGCATCTATTCTATGGAAAAGTGTTGAAAAAGCTCCGGATGCTGCTGAAGCCATGGCTATGAATGCTGATCGTTTATATAAACTTAAATTGATTGATGCAGTTATTCAAGAACCTTTGGGTGGCGCTCATACTCAATATGATGAAATGGCTAATCAAATTAAGATTGAACTTATTAAACAATTGGCACAGATTCAATATTTCTCTTTGGAAAAATTACTTGAGTTGCGCTTTAGCAAAATTTTGGCTTTTGGCGCTTAATTTATAGATCCTAGCTTGTAATCAACTAAAAATATGAAGCTTATATCGATCGAAACAATTGCTTTTACTTCTGGAATAGTTAATATTTACCTTTTAACACGCTGTAGTTTATGGAATTGGTTTTTTGGAATATTGACCGTTTCTCTTTATGCTATTATTTTTTTTAACATCAAATTGTATGCGGATATGAGCCTGCAGGGGGTATTTTTATTTTTTCAGTTTTATGGGCTTTATCAATGGCGTTATGGTAGTAAAGATAACAAACCAATTGCAATGCAAATGTTAAATTTATCAACTTGTTTGTCGTTAACTGTCGCCGGTATTATTTTATTTGCAGTAATCAGTTTTATTTTAAAACACAATACAGATTCAACGACTGTTAATGCTGATGCTACGATTACTGCATTAAGCTTGATTGCTCAATGGATGATGAGTAAGAAATATCTACAGCATTGGATTCTATGGATAATTATCGATGTAATTTCTATTAATTTGTATATCACCAAGTCTTTGTATTTGACATCGTTCCTATATTCAGTCTTCATGTTATTATGTATCAAAGGCTATTATCAATGGCGTCAAGCTTTTAGTAAATCGATATGTTTTCATTCCCTCGCGTAAATTAAATTTAAGTTATTTCCCCTTTTTTCGTCTTAACTACTTTACAATTCCAGGGTAAATTTTATATGGTTAGTTTATGTTTACACATGAGAAACTTGAGTATTTATTAAAACAATATCCCTCTTCGGCTTGTTTTTGGGTTGCCTATAGTGGGGGGTTGGATTCGCAAGTTTTACTCTATGCATTAAGTCGCATATTGCCTAAGAAGCGATTAAGAGCTTTACATGTTAACCATGGTTGGCATGTTGATTCAACTAAATGGCCTGCTATTTGTCTACAAACCTGCGAAAAATTAAATATTCCTTGCGAGGTTATTACTATAGATCCCCACCCTAAACCGGGAGAAAGTCTAGAAGCTTACGCGCGAGTAGCACGATATAATGCTTTGGCTCGAAAAATTCCTTTAGGAGATTTTTTATTAACGGCTCATCACCGCAATGATCAAGCGGAAACCTTATTATTACAATTGTTACGAGGTTCTGGTCTTAAGGGCTTAGCGAGCATGCCATTTTGCCAGGAATTTTCAAAAACTTATCTATTACGACCTTTGCTAAATTTTACGCGCGTAGAGCTTCACAGATACGCTCAAGAGCATCAATTAACTTGGATCGAAGATGATAGCAATAAAGATTTACGCTTTAATCGCAACTATATTCGCCACCAGGTGTTACCATTAATCCAACAGCGTTGGCCACAAGCTGATAAAACCATCGCAAGAGCGGCTGCAAATTTAGCGGAAGCCCAATCCTTGCTTAATGAAATAGCCCATCAGGATTGGTCACTACTCAAAGGACCCGCATCTAATATTTTAATTATTTCTAGTTTGCAGAAATTAAATACTTACCGCCGGACTAATGTTTTACGCTATTGGTTAAAACAATTAGGGTGCTCGTTACCCAGCCAGAAACAATTGCAGCAAATCGATATTTTTCTAAAAAGTCGAGTAGATGCATCTCCACAAATGAATTGGGGAAATGTTCAATTACGTCGGTACCGAGATTATATTTATGCGCTTAAATTAATAAAAAATGAAAAAAATTTTGAAGCTAAGTTTATTCCCTGGAAGTTAGGCCAAACAATAATATTACCTACATTAGATCAATTGATTACAAAGCAAGTTTTAGGGGCAGGATTAAATTATTCTTTATTTAAGGAAAGACAAGTTGATGTGACTTTTCGACAAGGAGGGGAAAGGTTTTATGCAAGTAACCGTCAAGGGTCTCATCCATTAAAAAAATTATTTCAAGAATGGAGTATCCCTCCTTGGCAGCGCAATAAGATCCCTTTACTTTATTATCAAAAGCAACTAATTGCAGTAGTGGGATATGATATAGATCCGCGTTTTGCAGCAAAACAACATGAGCTAGGATTTGTCATTCAGATTATTCCTAGCTTTTCCAATATTGACTAATGCGTTTAAATATTGGTTAGATTTTTTATTTAATCACTACAAATCTAATCCCGCTACGCGACAATATATTGACTAAAAGTTCTTGTTTACTTTGTTTAGCAATTTCTTGTAGCTGGGCAACATTAGCTATAGGTATTTGGTTTGCAGATGTTATGACATCTCCTGGACGAATTCCGGCATGCCAAGCCATGCTATCTTCATCAGTATCAACGACTTCTACACCAACCAAATGACCTTGGCCGGTAATAGTTTGATTGAAGTCACGTAATACTAAGCCAAACAGAAATGGATTATCGTGTTCAGCTACTTTTTTGTAATCTTTAGGATCAGTTAGCGTTATTGTGGTATTGATGGTTTTCCCTTTACGTAATAGCTTAACAGAAATTTTGTCTCCGACTCGTAACATACCTACAACATTTTTTACTTGTCCACCGTTATGTATGGGGATACCGTTAATTGATTGAATGATATCACCGGCATGAATCCCGGCAATTTCAGCGGGTGAATAGTTAGGTACTTGAGAGACTAAAGCCCCATTAGTTTCTTTGGAAATATGTAAAGCGCTAACTAATGCCGGCGTTAAGTCTTGTACCAACACACCCATTAATCCGCGTTTTACTGAACCATACTCGGCTAGTTGTTTCATAACACCGTATGCCATATTGATAGGTATTGCAAAACCAATACCTATATTTCCTGCATTGGAGCCAGGTGCCAATATCGCTGTGTTAATTCCAATTAATTTACCCTGCAAATTAATCAATGCGCCACCGGAATTACCTGGATTTATAGGAGCGTCGGTTTGGATAAAATTTTCAAAACCTTCTATACCTAATCCAGTACGTTGTAATGCACTGACAATACCTGAAGTAACTGTTTGATTAAGTCCAAAAGGATTACCAATAGCAGCTACAAAATCACCCACTTTTAGATTATCGGAATTGCCTAAAGGAATAGCGATTAAATGATCGGGTGTAATGGTAAGTAGCGCAATATCAGAAGCAGGGTCAGAACCCTTTAATGTTGCTTTAAAAACTCGACCGTCACTTAAGGTTACGGTAATAGTTTTAGCTTCGTGAATAACATGTGCATTAGTTAGAATATAACCTGCTTTAGCATCGATAATGACGCCGGAGCCCATACTTTCAAAATGACGAGGATAAGGACGTCCCGGAATGGGTGGCGGTAATTGATTAGGAGGAATATCTCCTTGAACCGAAACATTGACTACAGCGGGCATAATGGGTTGTAGCATCTGAGAGATGCTATCCTTGTTTACATGAGCTAAAGTAAACGGCCAGGCGGCATAGCTTAAATGGCAAAAGCTGATTAGAAGTAGGGAACTGATTAATAATTGGTATAATAGCTTCTTCATAGATTAGCAAGGTCAAATTAATAGCTGATAAGCTTAACGTATTTTTTGGTTTTGTTACAATTTTTGAGTATTATACACATAAAGGTTTATTTAATGCGCAATTATTCTTTTTGGGATCAATTAATTTTATATATTGATGAAGCGGTAACATCCAAGCAACCGCTTTCTGCATCCACTCGTCCTAGTCCGGCTGAGACCCTAGCAATTCAAGAGAGCGTTTTAACTAAAAAACAGCGCCAACTTTCAGGTAGTTTAATGAGGATAAATCATGTAGGTGAAGTTTGTGCTCAGGCTCTTTATACTGGCCAAGCACTGACTGCTCGGTCTAAGAAGATTCAACACAAATTAAAAAAAGCCGCGGAGGAAGAGATTGATCACCTTAGCTGGTGCCAGCAACGCATTCAACAACTAAATACCCACGTTAGTTATTTGAACCCTTTTTGGTATATAGGTTCTCTGTTAATAGGTTTGACTGCTGGTTTATGGGGAGATAAGGTAAGCTTAGGTTTTTTAGCTGAAACAGAACATCAGGTGGAAAGGCACTTACAAAATCATTTACGTAGATTGCCTTCACAAGACAGAAAAAGCCGCGTTATTTTAGAGCAAATGTGTAAAGAAGAAAAGGAGCATGCATTAACAGCTGAGCATGCGGGGGCTATTCCTTTACCACTAGCTATTCAATGGGGTATGCAGGGATTGGCCAAATTTATGTCTATAGTTGCTTATCGAATTTGATCAGCACACGGAAAAAGGGTGATCTTTGCAAACGCTTTTTAAAACTCTTTTGCAATTTTGTATGCTGAAAGCATTAATTGCACTTACAATAACTATTGTATTATGTTTTTTATTGCCTATTTTCTATAAAAAATGCCAACGACTTTTAAATCATAATTCTCATATTTTAAGTCTTGCATTAATCGAATCGGCTTATAGGCCGTTACTGCTTTTAATTGCTACTCTAGGTATTCTGTATTCCTTAGAATCGCTCTGTCTTCCTTGGAAAGGAATTAGTGCTGACCAATTTAATTTTATTCGAAATTTAATTTTTATAAGTTTACTTGCTTGGTTTTTATGGCGTTTTGTGTCTTTTTCTAAGGAAGCGTTTCTTAAAACTAATAAAAATAAAGCAATTGATATAACACTGGTTCATGGGATAAGTCAAATTGCTAAGTTGGCCATTATTATTTTAGTGGCTTTATCTTTATTTCAAGTTTTTGGTTTAAGCATCGCGGGTGTTTTAGCCTTTGGCGGTATGGGTGGCATTATCATAGGATTTGCTGCAAAAGATCTGTTGGCTAATTTATTTGGTAGCTGCATGCTATTCTTAGATAGGCCCTTTGTAATAGGAGAGCAAATTAGCCTGCCCACGCTGAAAGTGGAAGGTACTGTTGAGTTAATAGGTTGGCGCGTGTGTAGAATTCGAGCACCTGACTGTCGTCCCGTGTATATCCCTAATGCTTTATTTTCAAATTTAGTTGTAGAAAATCCATCAAGAATGAAATATCGACGATTCTACTGTCGAATTAGCTTACGCTATCAGGATTTAATAAAAGTTCCAGCCATATTAGAAGATATACAATCATTATTAAAAGAAAATACTGATATTGATAAAAATAGACCAATTTCGGTTAATCTTAGCGAGTTAGGTAATACTTCACTTAATTTAGTAGTGATAGCTTACACCAACATTGTTAACAGCAAAGATTTTTTAAAGTTACAACAAGTATTATTTTTAGAATTGTTGGCCTGTATTCAGCGTCATGGGGCTACATGGTCTTTTCCTAGCCATAATGTTTATCTCAATAAAGAAGCTGTTGATTTGCTTAGTTCGCCAAACCAAGATGATAAACCTTAAAATAAAAAATGATCCCATCATAGTTATTGGCTTTCGATCGTGGCGTTAGCAGATAGAATAATGACAAAACAAACATTCAAATGCAAAGAATATAAATGAAGTTGAAACTTAATATCATAGGTTGTGGGCGCTTAGGCAAAACCTTAGCGGCCCTGTTTATTGGTACAGAACTTGTTTCTATACAAGATATCGTTAATTTAAGTCGTGCGAGTAGTGAGAAGACAGTTGCTTTTTTAGGGCAAGGTAGGGCTTGTTTGACGCTTAAACAGCTTAAATCTGCCGATATTTATTTAATTGCGACGCCTGATGATAGTATTGAAAGTATAGCTCAACAAATGGCTAGGCAAAGAGTATTAAAACCAGGCGATGTCGTGTTCCATTGTAGTGGGTTGTTATCCTCCGAATGCTTGAGTTCCGTATCAGATTTGGGTTGTTACGTGGCCAGCCTACATCCCGTGTTTAGTTTTTCTGAACCAGTAGCGGATATAAACAAATTTAATGGAACATATTGTGCATTTGAAGGTAATAAAGAAGCATTAGAACGACTATTGCCATTATTTAACGCCATTAAAGCCCAGTTATTTACAATTGAAAGAAAATATAAACCGCTTTACCATGCAGCTAGTGTGATTGCAGCTAATTACGTTATCACCTTATCGGCTATGGCTAAAGATTGCTATTCCAAAGCTGGGTTAAATGATAAGCTATCAGAAAATCTTACCTCAAGGCTCATGTCTCAAGCTTTAAATAAAGCGCAAAGGCTTAAGCCCGAGGAAGCACTGACAGGCCCATTGCAACGAGCAGATATTGATACTTTACACAAGCATTTATCTGCGTTGGGACCTTTTCCCGAATTAGAATATCTATATAAAAGTTTAGGGAAAGCTACATTAGCATTGACTAAGCACAAAGGAAGCTTAAAAAGATCATTAACGCAGATTTTTTTATAGTTAACTGAGAATTTAGGCTGCAGTATGTGTTAATTTGCGAATTCTAGCTAATAAACGACTTTTGTGTCTAGCAGCTTTGTTTTTATGGATAAAACCTTTATCAGCCATACGATCAATAATGGGTAGAGCGATACGATAGGCTTCATCTGCTTCCGGCGCTTTTCCGCCTTCGATAGCGACGACAACACGTTTAATATATGTTCGCATCATAGAGCGATAGCTAGAATTATGCTTACGATGTTTTTCTGCTTGTCGTACACGTTTTTTTGCTTGTTTTGTATTGGCCAAAGGATAACCCCTCCTGAATTAACAACACACGCGCTTACAGTTAATGAATAAATGTAAACAGAGTAAATAGGCGCCAATCATGCCCTTATAGAGGATGTTTGTCAATCGAGAGGCGTTGATTTACTCGTCTAATGAATTATTACTATCATTCTCTTCTAGGGAGTCTTCCGCTTTGTTGCTTTGGTTATTAAGTTTGGTTTTTGCAGAGATCGGTCTCTCAGGATTTTTATTAAACTTCTCCAATTTTGGCTGTTCACTTGGACGGCTATCAGGCTTTTTTATAACACTATCATCATAACTGTCGTCATCAGTTTCATCATATTCTGTCTCCATTTTAGACGACCGAGTCTCATCCATAATTTGTGATAAATTTGATGGATTAACATTATCTGATTTTTTTTCAGGCACAATCACTGGAAGTGCTTGTTGAGAAGTAATGGTGGGTATGGGCGAAGGTGGGATCAAGTAGTAATCTAAAAGTTTGCGAGCAATTTGTGGTGCTGGGGTGATGCTATTTTGGATAACAATAGCAAGGGCAATTGACGGCTTTTCAACTGGAGCAAAAGCAATAAATAATGAATTATCTCGCAGCTTGGCAGCGACTGTTTTGGTATCATAACGCTCATCGTTTTTTAAACTATAAACTTGAGCAGTGCCTGTTTTACCAGCCAATGTATAGGGCACACCTGGAAAGAAGCGTTCGGCTGTGCCGCCTGGCGCATTCACCACGTGTTGCATAGCGGTACGGATAAAGCCCAAGATATCCATAGGCAAATTAATCGGTTCTAGATGTTGTGGCTTAGTAAGGTCTATTGTCCCATCACTCTTACGCCAGCTTAACACAACATGAGGTTTCCAACGTTCTCCCCATTCAGCAAGTGCACTGACTGCGAATGCAAGCTGTATAGGCGTTACTAATAGGAATCCCTGACCAATACCGCAATTTAGGGTATCTCCACCATACCAGGGTGTGTTAAAGACTTTTTCTTTCCATTGTGGATTAGGTAGAACACCACTACCTTCATCAGGAAGATCGATGCCTGTTGGATTTCCAAACCCAAATCGTTTTAGGCTATTGTAAATTCGGTTTATTCCCATACGTAGGCTTAGATTATAAAAATAAATATCTGAAGATACCGTGAGAGCTTTGAGTAAATTTACATCGCCATATGCATGGCGGCGGAAATTATGATAAATCCGCCCCCTGCCGTTGATTTGAAATTCTCCTGTGTCATGAATAGTGAAAGAAGGGGTAACAACATTTTCTAGAAGGGCACCGGTACTGATAAAAGGCTTGATTGTAGAGCCAGGATGATAAGTCCCACGTAGGGCACGATTGTAGAGAGGATTTCCTGGTTCATTTTGCAATAATTCATAATCGTGTTGCCGAATTCCACTTACGAATAGATTGGGATCAAAAGAGGGATTGCTGACAAAGGCTAAAATCTCACCATTGCGCGGATCCAAGGCAACTATAGCCCCTTTTTGATTACCCAATGCTTGTTGAGCTAGCCTTTGCAAATTGCTGTCAATAGTAAGAGTAATACTCCTACCGGCAATAGGTTGGGTTTGTTTTAATATTCTGATGATTTGACCATGTACATTCGTTTCTACTTGCTGGTAGCCGACTGTACCATGGAGCTGGGCTTCATAAAATTTCTCTACTCCGGTTTTACCGATGAAATTACTTGCGCTGTAGTTAACTGGATCGACGCTTTGTAATTCTTTTTCATTAATTCTCCCCATATAACCTACTATCGCTGCAAAAGCGGATCCTTGTGGGTAAAAACGAATCATTTGTGCTTGTATTGCGACACCAGGAAAGCGATATCGTTCTAAAGAAAATTTAGCCACCTCCTCTTCATTTAATTTTAAGCGTATTGGGATAGGTTCAAAACGATGATGTAAACGTCGTTGACGGCTAAACTGCTTTAGGTCTTCAGCATCAATTTTTATGAAAGAACTTAATTGTTGGATGGTGACATTTATATTTTTAACTAAATCAGGTGTAATAACTAGATTAAAAATAGGTTTATTTTCTGCTAATAATACCCCATTTCTATCATAAATTAAGCCGCGATTGGGTTCTATTGGTACTAAACTAAGCTGGTTTTGCCGGGCTAATGTGGTGTAAAGTTTATGTTGAAAAACTTGTAAATAAACCAGTCGACTAAGTAATAAAAGGCTTAGAATAGAGATACTAATAAGAATAGCGATAGCTCGACGCTTAAATAACTTGTGCTCTTGATGAGTGTTTTTAAATGTATTAATTGGCTTAAGCATAAAAATTTGTATTGCCTTAGTTTAATGCTGAGTTAGCAGCATGGTCCGTCCGTGTGTACACTCTTTGTACTTAAGCGTTGTCGCTTCATTTTCAACGACCTAAAAGCAATGTAGGCTTAATGATGACATTTTTGCTTTAGTTTATCGTTTACAATGAGGAAATTATTGCCAGTTATCAAAAGTATATTTTATCAAACATTTAATTTTTCTGAGTATATAAAAAAGTAAAGGCTTAAGACAGGTCTAATATGATTTCTTCACATGAGTTATTTAGTAAAGCTAAACAGTTTATACCGGGGGGGGTAAACTCCCCAGTCCGCTCCTTTAGTGCTGTAGGAGGGGATCCAACATTTTTTTCTCATGGAAAGGGGGCCTACCTATTTGATGTTGAGGGTAAATCATATATCGATTACGTAGGGTCATGGGGGGCATTAATTCTTGGGCATGCTCCAGAAAAAATTGTGCTTGCTGTAGAAGAGGCTTCAAAACGGGGTTTAAGCTTTGGTGCTCCCACCGAAGCAGAGATTGACTTAGCAGAAAAAATTTCAAATTTAATGCCTAATTTAGCAAAAGTTCGTTTGATGAATTCAGGCACCGAAGCAACTATGACCGCCATACGCCTAGCGCGTGGTTTTACCGGCAGAGATAAAATTCTAAAGTTTAATGGCTGTTATCATGGTCATGTTGACGCCTTATTAGTAAAAGCGGGATCCGGGTTAGCCAGTTTTGGGATACCAAATAGTGCAGGAGTGCCTAAAGTAGTTGCGCAACAGACTTTAAGTGTTGACTTTAATAATCTAGAACAAGTTACTCAAATGTTCATGCATTATGGTAAAGAAATTGCAGCTGTTATCGTAGAGCCTATCGCCGCAAATATGAATTGCGTTTTACCATTATCGGGCTTTTTAGAAGGTTTGCGTGAATTATGTGATTATTATGGAAGTTTACTTATTTTTGATGAAGTCATATCAGGGTTCAGGGTGGCTTTAGGTGGAGCGCAAGAAATTTATCAAGTAAAACCTGATTTAACCACTTTAGGTAAAATTATTGGCGGTGGTTTACCGGTTGGAGCCTTAGGAGGGCGAGCTGAGATTATGGACTGCTTAGCGCCATTAGGAGATGTTTATCAAGCAGGTACTTTATCCGGAAATCCAGTCACTGTAGCAGCAGGGCTTGCAACTCTAGACCTAGTTAGTCAACCAGGGTTTCATGCAGAGTTAAGTATAACAAATGAAAAGCTAACATCAGGATTATCAGAACTTGCTAAAGCAGCTAACATTCATCTTAAAATACATTGCATAGGAGGCTTATTCGGATTTCTTTTTAGTCAAGAAGCTCAAATTTATAATTATCAACAAGTCAAATTGGCTAATCAATTACTTTTCAAGGAATTCTTTCATAGGATGTTAGCAGAAGGTATTTATTTTTCACCCTCAACTTTTGAATCCGGTTTTATTTCGAGTGCTCATGGAATGCAGGAAATAGATTTTACTTTAGCTTCTGCAGAAAAAATATTTTGCAAACTACAAAAGCAGAATTTAGTTTTAGCCTAATGTTCTTAATAAGTTAATCTAAAGACTAGCTTATAAAAAATTCTTTTTTCTTTTTTTTATTTTAAAATATCTTTTTTTATTTACTTAAGTTTTTAGATATTATATAAATTATAATATCTAAATGGAAAATTATAAATGGACCAGGAAATAGTCGATGATTTAACAATTAAGGAGAGGGAAAACATGAGCAAAATATTTCATAATTCAACGGTTCCTGCCCTTTATTCTTTATCGAAAGAATTAACTGAAATTGAGAATAAGTTGGTTGTTTTAGAAAAAAAAATTAATTTAGGAAATGATTTATTAGTTAAAGTTGACGATAGCGCTTTACTATCAAAATTAGAAAAACAAAAACAAGATTTCGAAGCCGAAAAAAAGGATCTAAACAGTCAAATTATAAAGATCAAATATCTTACTGACTCGATTAAAGATTTCACCTTATTTTTTATTTTTATAAGAAGGTTTTATACGCTAGCCATACTAAAACAAAATTTTGAAAATGTGAAGAAAAATAATTCATTAAAATTAATTAATCTGTTAAAAAAAGAAGAAGGAAATTTATATCATGAGTATGTCGATGGAGATTGTTTTTCTAAGGTATTATTAGCCTTAGATTTCGAGCGTTATCAGGTCTATTTCAAGAAATTCGCAAAGAATTTCTTTGAGAATATCCAGTTTACGAGTGACCTCTATATTAATTCACTTTTAACATTAAAGGCTGTATTTTTGGAATGTACTCATTTCAGTAGGGATGATTTTAATTTAACTGAATCTAAATTTTTCTTATCCAAAAAAATCCCAGTTGATATTCCTTTACCTGAATCAAATTATGAATTGGTTGGATTACGTTGTTTTTTTTTTATGAAATCTTATTAGAGTTTCTAAGATTAAAACCAATCACGACCCATTTTGAGAATTTAAACAAAGCCATTAGCTTAGATTTAGCAATAGTTGATTACCAAGCCAATACTAAGAACATGCTTATTTCTAGCTTGAATGATTTAAAAGAATCAGTACAAAAGATCGAAAACAAACATGATAATTTTCTTCGTAGAAAATCAGCTATAGATAAAGAAGCTGATGTTCATTACGATATGGTGTTTTATAAAGAATTAAAAGAAAACATTGAAATAATTAACAAAAAATCAAAAGCATTAATTGATAATAAATTTCTAAAGCTTGAAAAAATGCAGCGCTTACTAATACTTATTACTGAGGAAGCAATCCATCCAAAGTTTTTAGAAGTGTTTAATAGGAAAATGGGTAATGATTTCTCATTTAATACCCTAGAAAATCCTAGTATTATTGGGACTAATAAAGAAGCTTTAATCTTTTTATTCAATGTCCTTCGTCAAGAGAAATCACATACTTCAATAAATCAAAAAATTAGTCTTTTTATTAAAGATTCTGCTCTAATAAATTTGAAAGCGGATACATCAATTTTAGATAGCATAGAATTTCAAGATTTAATGGAGTTTAGTTTTTATTATATTTTCACCTTGCTTTATTCAGAATTTATTACCAGCTTATCAGGGTTGAATACAAAATTATCTTACTCTGAACTTGTTGCGTCGAATGTATTTTTTACTATCAAATTTCAATCTTTAGAAATTTTAATAAAGAAAAGAAAAGATGAAGAAAAAAAATTTCTTGGAAAAAAATTTAGAGATATAACAGAATATAATCTGTATAAAAAAAATATTCTTGAAGAAATTAAATTACATTTAGAAACTTTTCAACACTTAAATCGCAGTTTACTTGAGATGAAATCTTTAGAAACTTCTCTTTTAACTAAGTTGAAGGATAGTCAGATTCCTATGCCGGAGAAAGATTTTCTGTTTAAATCATTCAAAGCTTTAGAAGAAAAACAGAAAGCGTGTGAAGCCGAGTATCAGAAAATTGAAAAACATAAATTTAATAACAAGTCTAAATCTAAGTCTGAAAAAATAACTAAAAATACGGCCGCGAAATTTAAACAAAACCAAGTAATAGAAAATAATAAATCAATTCAAGCCCTCACTGAGACATTAAGCGCCTTGTCAGAAAATCTATCTGAGAGTTTAAAATGTATAAATGAAACTAAACTAGATGTGAATCAGGTTTATCAGAAAATAGCTTCCGAAATAGACCAGGTTCCGATATCGATAAATAATTATTTTTCAAGTTTAAATGACTTATATACTGATAGCAAACCAGACTTAAAAAATTCAAAATTATCAGAATTATTAAAAATAGTTGAGAATTCTTTGATTGAACATACTTTTACTAAGAGAGAATTTAAAGATAAATTAGTTGGGTTGATTGGTAATTTACATTTATTAGTTGAAAATATAGCCGGCCAAGTTAACTTGTTTATAAACAAATTTCATAACTGCAATTCTGAGATGGAAAAAACATTAAATTTGCTTTCTGCTTCAAATAGTTTAGCTCCTCATTTTTTTTCGAAATCATCAATTAAGGAAATAAAGCCAAAAACCACTATGCTAAATAAAAACTATATTCTTTTTAAAGAACAATTGAATTTCTTGAAGAGAATAATTAACTTATTAAAATGCGATACAGATGAAATACGTGAATCTTATAATATAATAAAAAAACTAGATGTTAGTTACCAAAAAACATATAAACTTTTAAATAAGAAAATGAGTGCTCCCCAAAGAGGTGTTAGAGAAGAAAATTCTCAAAAGAATGATAAAAATGTTTCTTCACAACCTCTTAGGTCTATTAAAGAAGAAGATCTAAATAAAATTCCTGAAAAAACCTTGAAAGAAGAACAATCTGAAAAACTAAATCAAAGTATAGAAAAAACTTTATCGCCGCAAGAATCGCATACTAGTAAAGAGCATAGTCTGTTAACTGAGATTGTAAAATCGACTGATGAATGTAATAAGATCAGGGCGCGTTTAGAGGGAGAATATGCTAATAAACAGCGGGCTAAAACTGGTTTGAGGGCGATCACCTCGGCCAGTAGATATAACTTTCTTATTAGCAGGATAGACCCAATGGACGTTGGCATGCCACCGTCCATTGAAAATGCTGATTATGATAAGCTTCAAATGGATCCGGCTTTTTGTTTAAATGATCCAGCATCCTTGCAAATGAATACTTTAAAAACTGACCCTTATAACCACTCTCAGCCTGAATCTTTTGGTTATACAATCCCCGCCCCGACTATGTTTTTTCCTGTGCCGTCAACTATTGTCGATACCTATCGTCTTGAAAGTAGAACAGTTTTTACCCACTCTAGTTATTGCTGACCAAGCATAACGACAATCATTTTCTCGGGTTTAATTCTTTGAAAAGCATGTCTTATCTGTTCTAAACTAACCGAGTGAATTTTTTGTTGATAAGAATCTAAATAGTTTAAAGGTAATTGGTAAAAACCAATTTTTTCTATAGCAGCTAAAATTTCTTCATTGCTCGCAATAGAATTCGGAAAACTCCCTATCAAAGCTTGTTTAGCCCCTAATACTTCTTGCGGAGTAGGTCCTTCAACTAGAAAATTCTTTAAAGTTTGTTGGGTTAAAGAAAGTGCTTTCGCTGCTTGGTCTCGACGCGTTTGTAATACTATAAAAAAAGGGCCCGAAGCTTGTAATGGTTTGAAGCCACTATTTATACCATAACATAGACCTCTTCTATTTCTAACCTCATTGAAAAGTTTTGAGGTAAGAATTCCACCACCTAAAATTTGATTACCCACAAGAAGTGGAAAATAATCTGGGTCATTGACGGCAATACCTATTTGACCTAAAAAAATAGTAGTCTGTTTGGATGGATAAGAAATTTTTATAACATGATTTTTCAAATGCGGAGAGGTGGGTGTGTTGATTGGGATAGCCGTTTTTCCCTTAGGCAGCATGGCAGAAAGCTGTTCAGTTATAGCTATCGCCTTAGCTTTGTTTACATTCCCAACTATAGCTATCATGGCATTTTGTGCAACATAGTGCTGATTATAAAAATTTAATAATTTTTTTTGGGATAGTTGCTCAATACTATTACTGGTTCCTAATATAGATGAAGCATAAGGATGAAACCCGTATAAAGTTCGATAGAAGGTTTTAGAAGCAATCGCAGTAGGAGTTTGTTCTTCCTGTTTGAGGACCATTAGCATTTGTTTTTTTATTCTTATTATGGCAGGTTCAGGAAAACTAGCATTTTTAAGTAAACTAGAAAAGTTGCTAAATGCGGGATTAAAGAACTGTGGAGCGCTGAGTGAACGTAGATTTAAGACCGTCATATCTTGGTTAATATTTGCGCTAAAGTGAGCTCCAACTACTTCAAAGCGTGTAGCAATTTGATCCGCATCTAAATTTTGAGTGCCTTGGTCTAACATTTGTGCGGTGAATTGTGCTATACCTGGTAAACCGAGATCTTGAGCAGAACCCGCATGAAACAATATTCCAATATCTATAATGGGTATTTCTTTTTTAGCGACAAAATAAACGGGTATGCCATTTTTTGTAGACCAATGGTCAATTTTTATTCTAACTGGCGAAATCTCTGCTTGCGTAGTTTCGATAAAAAGTAGCAGTAAAAGAATTAAAAAGTAAAAAGAATTAAGGCGCATGCTTAGATCCTATAACGGATAAAGAATTTGCATTCATTGAGTTGATAGATAAAGGAATTAGATAAGCTATCGTCAAATTTGACGCTTGTAAATATTTATTGGCAACCGTTTGTACTTGACGTGGAGTGATAGCATTAATATGTTTTAAATAATCCCGTTCAATTTGCCAGGGTAAATTAATTGCAGCTAAACTTCCAAGTTCATTAGCTTTTGCAGTTATCGAATCATCTCGATAAATCTTATCAGCAGCTATTTGTGCTTTTGCACGCGCTAATTCCTCAGAATTTACACTGAAGCTTTGCAATTGTTTAATTTGTTTTAATAAACTTGATTCGAGTTCTGATAAAGTATGGCCAGATGTTGGTGTGGCCTGCAATAAAAATAAGCTGTCTAAACGGCTTATAGGATTATAAAATGCATTTGCTTCGCCAGCAATTTGTTGATCGCGGATGAGATTTTTTGCAAAACGAGCACTATCCCCTCCTGACAATAAAGTAGCAATAACATGTAAAACATATGGGTCTTGGTTGATAGAGTCTTTCTTAATGACGGTGACCGGATAAGCCATAACCAACCATGGCAACTGAGCGGGTGTCCGAATAATAAGACGCTTTTCTCCTAAAGGAGCGAGATCTTTTTCAGGTTTTATTTTAGGGAGAATAATAGGTTTTAAATTAGAAAAATAATTTTTTGCAAGTTCATAGACCCGATTGGGTTTTATATCACCGACGACAACTAGTATCGCATTATTGGGCGCATACCAGCTTTCATACCATTTTTGTAAATCGTCCACGGTCATATTTTGTAAATCGCTTTTCCAGCCAATAACTGGATGGTGATATGGGCTTGCAACAAAAGCGGCGGCATTAAGACGTTCTAATAGAATTTCTTGAGGGTTATCATCGACACGCATTCGCCTTTCTTCCATTACAACCTGAATTTCTTTAAGAAAATCAGATTGACGCAATAACAAATTTCGCATTCGATCAGCTTCTAATTCAAAACTAACAGCTAATTTATCCGCAGATAATTTTTGATAATAAGCTGTGAAATCAGAGTCGGTAAACGCATTTTGCTCTCCACCATTCTCAGAAACAATTTTTTCAAGAACTCCGGGACCAAATTTTTTTGTACCGCGAAACATCATATGCTCTAAAGCATGAGATATTCCGGTTATTCCGTTAGGTTCATAGCTACTGCCAACTTTATACCATATTTCTGAAATGACTATCGGAGCTCGATGATCTTCTTTAATTAGTATCGTTATACCATTTTTCAAATGGTATTCATGGACGTCATTAGCCCAACAGAAAGGAGATAAAAATAGTAAACTCACATAAATTAGTATCTTTTTCAAAAACATTGATAAGTTTCCTGAAGACTATTTTCCATGGCAAATGGTTTTATTGAAAACTCAACTCTAAATTAAATACTTTTAGTCTTTATTCTAGGGTAATTGATGATAACACATTAGCATTATTTGACATCATTTTATAAGGCTTTCATAATCGTTAATATTAATTTCGAGTGTCTAGCTGAATTTTAATTTCTGTAATCTAAGTAAAGTGTAAAAGAGGTGCTTTAATGTCGAGGGCAAAGAAAAATAGGGGTTTTCAGTTTGAAAATGGCTTAAAAGAACTAGAGAAAATTGCTGAACAATTGGAGCGAGGCAACTCGACATTAGAAGAATCTCTAGAGCAGTTTAGCCGGGGAGTCAGTTTAATAAAAGACTGTCGATTAGCTTTAGAACAAGGGCAACAAAAAATCCAAATTTTAACAAATATAGACCCCAATAGTGTTAATCAAAAAAATGAATTGTTACCCTTTGAAGTCAATAAAGAATTAGTCTAGTGAATATAGAAACTGAATTTGTAGGCTACCAGGAACGCATTAATCGCTTATTATCCGATTATTTGTCAAATCCTTCTCCACTATCAAAACCTTTATATGATGCAATGCATTATGCAGTTTTAAATGGCGGAAAGCGTTTAAGGCCTTTATTTGTTTATTCTTTAGGGGCTGCTTTGGGATTAGGTTTGCAGGATTTAGATCATGCTGCCTGTGCGATTGAGTTAATTCACGCTTATTCATTGATTCATGACGACTTACCGAGCATGGACAATGATGATTGGCGTCGGGGAAAGCCTAGTTGCCATAAACAATGTGGTGAAGCTATAGCTATATTGGCAGGTGATGCTTTACAAGCCTTGGCTTTTGATGTGCTTGTCAAAGCTTCATTACCGTCTGCGAAAATTGTAAAAATGCTTAGTATTTTGGCAAAATCTGCTGGTCCTTGGGGGATGGTGGCAGGACAAGCTATGGATTTTAGTGATTCTGCTTATTTAGGTAAATCGAGTGTTGAAGAAATCCACTCTCTAAAAACGGGTGCTTTATTTGTAGCTGTTTTTCAATTGCCTGCTGTAGTCGCTGATTTGCCAGAAGAGAATCTTTTAACCCTCAAAAAAGTAGGTAATGCCATTGGTTTGGCTTTTCAAATCCAAGATGACGTCTGTGATAATGAAAACATCGATTTTTGGAAGGATGCAAAGGAAAGAGAGGACCATCTTGAGATGCTTAAAGACCGAATCTTGACTGATTTAAGCTCAATTTTGACGTGTGCAGCAGTCAGAAATCAGTCGCTTTTCCGTCTAATTATGGCTTTATTTAAAAAACAATCCATTGAGAATAACTATCAATTAGATAGAGAAAAATTATTTCTTTAATCAGAAAGGGACTGTTATACTTGCACTGTAGATGCAATGGGTAGTGTATTGAAACAGTTATAAGATTAATTATCTGTTTTCCTGGTTCTAGAAGTTACCCATTAGATGTTTGTGAAAAAATTCACATTGTAGATGTTCTCACTAATGAAATAAGAGGAAAATAACGATATGTCAATGCTAAAAGTAGGTGATAAATTACCTGAATTTAAGCTCATAGCGACTGTTGATATTGATATTGATAAGGCTTTTACCGAGATTACCCATGCTTCTTATCCCGGGAAGTGGCTAATCCTGTTTTTTTGGCCCAAGGATTTTACTTTTGTATGCCCTACGGAAATTGTAGCATTCAATGAACTGAATGCTAAATTTAAAGAAAGTAATGCAGTGCTATTAGGCGGCAGTACCGACAGTGAGTTTGTCCATCGTGCTTGGAGACAATATGACAAAGGTTTGCGTGATATTTCGTTTCCTATGCTGAGCGATATTAAACATGAATTATGCAATAATTTGGGGATTCTTGATAATAATGCTGGTGTTGCACAACGTGCTACATTTATTATTGATCCTGAAGGAGTCATTCGTTTTAATATGGTGACAGATTTGAATGTTGGACGAAATCCTGAAGAAGTATTACGGATACTTCATGCTTTACAAGATGGTGGACTCTGCCCATGCAATTGGCAAAAAGGACAACAAACGATTAACTTAGCTGAAGTGGCTTAAATTAATAAATTTGTTCAATTAAAACCCGCTTTCAGCGGGTTTTTTTATATTTTTAAAAATAGCTTCGGTTAACCAAATAGTGTGATGTTTGTAGGGTTTGCTCTATACTCTATAAAGTAAATTATTAAACAAATCTTTTAACAGTTATTATGAAAAAACTAACGCCCGAGGAAAAGAGAATTATCTTGTTAAAAGGTACTGAACCTGCCTATTCAGGAAAATATTATCGATTTGATGAGAATGGAGATTACGTCTGTAAACAATGTGGAGCATTACTCTATCATTCTTCAGCAAAATTTGATTCAGGATCGGGCTGGCCTAGTTTTGATGATGAAATACCTCATGCAATTAAACGAGTATCCGATCCCGATGGTCACCGTATTGAAATTACTTGCGCGAAATGTGGAGCACATCTTGGCCATGTATTTGTTGGCGAAGGTTTGACGCCTAAGAATACTCGGCATTGTGTGAATTCCTTATCTTTAGAATTTATACCTAAAAATACATCCGCGAAAGATGCAAAAGATATAGATAAAACTGCATTTGGTAATAATCCCCATACTGAAACAGCTATTTTTGCAGGAGGATGTTTTTGGGGAGTTGAATATTTGATGAAACAGCTTCCAGGAATTATTTCAATTCAATCTGGATATATAGGTGGTCATACATCTGACCCTAAATATGAAGAAGTCTGTAGGCAGCTGACTGGGCACGCGGAAGCTGTAGAAATTATTTTTGATCCAAGCAAAGTCAGTTATGAAACTTTAGTTAAACGGTTTTTTGAGATTCATGATCCAGAACAACTAAATCGACAGGGACCCGATCAAGGCGAACAATATCGTTCTGAAATTTTTTATACCACAACTCGACAAAGAGAAATTGCTTTAAAATTAATTAATATTTTAAAAGAAAAGGGTTTTAAAATAGTTACTAAGGTTACACCTGCTAAAAAATTTTGGAAGGCAGAAGAATATCATCAAAATTATTACGAAAAAACTCAGAAACAACCTTATTGTCATTTTTATGTTAAGAAATTTTAAAATAGCGGTTTTATTTGTTTAGCCAAGGAGAAGAGTTAAATGAATTTTTAAGTATTTTAGCTATTAGCTACTATACACTGTTTAGAAACTCCCAATATTCGTTCGCGGCTTCGCCTTTCTATTAAATAGTGGATTGTCAGCATCACCGCTTAGCTTATATTTTGATCTAGGCGTGAGTAGAGCTTATGACTACTTATGAATTAAGCGCTTAGATTTCAAGTTCTTGAAAAAAACATATTTTAATATATGGCGCCCATTATAATTGTCGTACAAATACATATTAGAGAATAGTTCTATCAGGCAAAAGCCTCGCAAGTGGCGCGAAGCCGCACCAATCAATCATGCTATGAAGTCAATATAAAAGATTAAAAAATATCTTCTCAGCTTAGGTTGTCAAAACATTGATAGAGTTGGTGGGCGGTTCTATAACAATGGCATAGACAAAGGCTCTATGACCCTGGTATAGACAAATAAGCGAGACAAGGATTTTTATGAGAATATTTACTATGAACCCTTGATTTCATTGGTGCCAACGAGACGAATCGAACGTCCGACCTACTGATTACGAATCAGTTGCTCTACCGACTGAGCTACGTTGGCAATCTTCTAAAAAGAGCCGCATTGTAGGCAATTTCAGCAAGTTTAGCAATTTCATCTTTAGGCTGTTCTTGCTGCATGTACCAATTTTGTACCCGCTACCCACCGTACCTTCCCTCTAAATACTGCAATAAGCTTTAACTCGCATTTTTTGGTTTGATTGGTTCTTTGGGCTATAAACACCGTTATCAAGTACTTAACAGCCAAATATCCGGCTTAAGTAACCAATGCGCAAATTTGACTGACAAATATGAAGGTCGAGCGAAATGACTTACTGTCGCCAATGAGTGCCAAAAAAATCCTAATCAAAAGAATTGGAATAGTTATATTAACGTTACTTAAAAAGTCGCTGCAAGGTTTGTAAAATAAAATTTTTACCTAATTTTGAAGTTGATGCCACACTTGGCATGTTTTCATTTAATTTTTCAGCATTAATAGATTTAAAGAATTGAGTCAATGACAAACTTTGTAAAGAATCAGTTTTATGTAATAACTTTTTATTAAGAGTTTCTTGTGTACTTCTTTTACATCCTATGACTGGATTTTCTAATAGATAATTGGTCTTTTTGAGAACATCATCCCAATGATTTGAGAATTGTCTATTTTTTTTAACAAAGTCAGGTTTTTCTTTAGGTTGATATTCTGATAAAACATAAGAAATAATTAATTTAGCAGTTTCGAGCCAAAAAGTTTTTTCAGAGGAATCGTTAAAATTCTCAATTGATTTTTCCAGAATAAATTCATATTTTTGAATGTTAGCTCCTTTATCTAAAAGAAGCTCAATAAGAGGATAATAATGTGAGAATAATGCAGATAATATTAAAACATTGGTACCGTCAACAGCAAAATCATCAACATTTCCCCCTTTATCTATAAGCAATTTAACTATATTATAATTTATATTTCTATGAGCTTTTTCAGTAGCGTCAATATTTAGAATAATACTTTGTTGTAATGCTAAAAAAAGATAAGAATAACCATTAAGCTCAATTTTAGCATCAAAATCCAATAACATTTTTACCATTTTAAAGTTATTATTAGTTATAGAATAAAATAAAGGTGATTTGTTTTCTTTTTTAATTTCATTAACGTCTGCACCGTTTTTTATTAAAAACTCGGCTAATTCACGGTTATCATCTTTAACAGCACGATGGAGTTCAAAGGACATAATAGGCTCCTAGATTTTATTATTATTAGCTGTAACATCATACAATAGTTTAGGAATTATTAATTTATAATTTTGACTCTTTAAAGACTGTCTCCCTTGAATGTTAGGAATAAATTCATTTCATCAACTTGAAAAGCTTATAGGCATGTTTTCAACACCCATCAAGTAGTCTAGAAAAATATACGTTATGCGGATTAAAAAAACGAAGCTTGTAGAAATTTTCACAATAATAGAGGTGACGATTATGGAGCAATAACTGCAGAAATCTTGAGAAACTTTCTATTCCCTTATTCAAGAAGAACTTATGTTACTGCTGCCTGAAATCTTAATCAAATTTCAGAAATTAATCATGATTTTTTTAGTTTGTGGATTGTCTGAAATAGGGAATATACCTAAAGAATCAATGGTTATACTTAGTGATATTTTATAAACCTGATTTAAAATTGGCACATTAGCTGGAAAGGTTAAACGGTGCTACACTTCCAGTTATCGGTGCTAGTCTTCAGTAGATGGCCGCCATTACTAAATGATTGATATGATTTTTATAATCTTAGAATGGCCAAAGCTTTCCTTCATCTAATATAAAAAAATCCAAACGATAAAATAAATATCTACTTACCTGAGCATGATACGGTTTTGTTAGTTCATTGTTTAAAATTGTTCCTAAGGATATTACCTATGAGTTCTAAGCATTATGGTGCTAGGGATAGTGACATTGAAACAAGAATTATATTGAAAACCGTATGTGGATTAGCTCATTTCTTTATTCATCATCGAATTCTAAAAAAACTGATTTATTTGATAATTCTTGGTTGTCTCACGATAGATATTCAAGCAGCTCCATGTGATGGAAAGGTGATTGCTGGAAGCGGAGATATTCAAGAATCGGGCGCTGTTACAACCATTCATCAACAAACCCAACACATGTCAATAAATTGGAATAGGTTTGATATTGATCAAAGAGAAACCGTTAATTTTAATCAGCCTGGACCTAATGCTATCGCAGTGAATCGAGTGCTCGGTAGTCACCAAGCCAGTCAGATTCAAGGACATTTAAATGCTAATGGTCAGGTATGGCTAATTAATCCAAATGGCATTATGTTTGGCAAAGATTCAACTATAAACGTCGGTGGACTATTAGCGTCAACGTTAGATATTTCCGATACCGAGCTCAATCAATCTCAACGAAAGTTCAGTGGCTCCAGTAGAGCAAATATTGTTAATAATGGACATATAAAGACCATTAAAGGTGGTTATGTCGCTATGATTGCTAATACGGTTAGTAATCAAGGTCACATTATAACCCCTCAAGGGACAACCGCTTTAGCGGCGGGTAGTGAGGTGACCGTGACCTTTGCTGATAATCAATTAACAGGAATTAGGGTAGATAAAAGTACCTTAAATAATTTAGTAGAAAATAAGCAAGTCATTAGAAGTAACGGCGGTACAATTATTATGACGGCAGGTGCTCATGACAGTCTGTTAAGGAGCGCAGTCAACAATGACGGAATTGTGGAAGCACAAACCATAGAAAATCATAAAGGTAACATTATTTTAATAGGAGGTATGACGGCCGGAACAACGACCGTGAAGGGTACGCTTGATGCTTCTGCACCGCATGGCGGAAAAGGAGGTAATATTGAGACTTCTGCAGCCCATGTCCATATTGCTCCTAACGTTAAAATTACCACATTATCCGATCATGGAATCAGCGGCACATGGCTGATTGATCCACAAGATTATACCGTTGTGAGTAGCGGTGGTGATATCACGGGTTCTCAAGTCAGTAGTCTACTGGATACCAACAATATCATTATATCCTCTGCCCAAGGGCAAAATTCAGGAAGTGGTAATTTAAATATTAACGATGCGATTTCGTGGAATAACTCCAATACCCTGACATTACAGGCGGAAAACGACGTTAATTTTAATGCGTTAGGCGTGATAACCAATACCACAGGTGGAACATTGAATGTTCGTGCAGACTCAGAGGCTACCGGTACCGGCACTATCGTGATGGGCGGAGGGAGTATTAATGTCAGCGGAACAGGAGGCGCCATTAATTTTTACTATAATCCTTCTAGCTTTGGAAAGCCCTCAACCTTTGCCAAGGTTACAGCGAGTAATGGCGCGGTTTTTACGCCTTATATGCTGACTAACTCGCCGGATCAATTATCAGCCATTGCTTCGAATGCAGCTCAAAATTATGCGTTAGCTAAGAACTTAGATTTTACTTCAATTACTAATTTTAAGCCCATTAATTTTAGCGGTAATTTCGATGGACAGAATTATAGCATCAGTAATTTGAAAATTACCGGAACTAACAATATAGGTTTGTTTAGCACCATTAATACAAACGCCACAGTCAAAAATCTGATTCTTACGGATGTTAATGTGTCCGGCACGTATAATGTCGGCGCTTTAGCAGGAACGAACAACGGTCGTGTTGAAAACATTATTGCGTCTGGATCGGTTTTGGCATCCAACTACAGCGTTGGAGGAATATTTGGTAGATCGACTGCAACTTCTTCTGGAACTAATATTGATAGCCGCGTCAATGTGACGACGACGGGAACTACTGGTGTAAGCTATTATGTCGGTGGTCTTGTAGGGTATATGACTGGAGGGACTTATATTAACGATGCTGTGTCAGGGGACATAACAACAAAGGATCATATTTATTATGTGGGGGGATTTTCTGGATATGCGGCTGGTGCGTCAAAAATAACTCAATCATCCTATACGGGTAACATGACCACTCCATTGGACGGCTACCTGGGTGGTTTCATGGGTTATAGTACTGCAACCATTACTGGATGTTACACGACCGCTAATATAAATGGGGGAGATTGGGATTTTAGTTCTAATGGTGGCTTCGTGGGATGGAATGCCGGTGGTAAAATTGATAGTTCGTACGCAACAGGCAATGTTGTTATTGGACAAGCCTGGCATTCCAGTGCATTTGTTGGTTGGAATGCCGGCGATATCAGTAATTCCTATTCAACAGGCAATTTTACCGTTAGCCCGGGTCCCATTCCAGGTGGAAATGGTACTACCGGACTTATCAAAAATTATGGTGGTTTAGTAGGTTATAATGCGTCGGGGAAAATAAGCAATAGCTATGCCACAGGCAAGATAACCGCTCTCGGTGTTTCGGAACGCCCACCCTACTATGTGGGTGGATTGGTAGGAGATTTAGCGGGTGGGTCCATTGAACGTAGTTACGCCACAGGCGATATCACTGCGGTGGGTGGTGGTAATTCTTTTGGTGGTTTGGTGGGTATTGCTCGAGCACCCTTAACCAATGTGTATGCTTCGGGAAATGTTACTGCTACAGCCGGCGCTTCAGGAAAGGCACCTGATCACATTGGCGGATTAATTGGTTATAAATCAGGCTCGTTAACCAACGGTTATTCTGTCGGGCGAGTGACCGCTGAAACTAATAGCAATACCGTGGGTGGGTTAATTGGTTATTTTTCTGGACCTATTTCAGGACGTTCATTTTGGGATACGACGACCAGCGGACAGGCTAGCTCTGGCGGTGGTGCTAATGTTGTTGGAATGTCCACGGCAGAAATGCAAAACCAAGATAATTTTACCTCAGCGACAACAGCGAATGGTAATGTTAATCCAAATTGGGATTTTAACAAAGTATGGGGCATGGATACTGGTAGCTATTTATACCCTGTGTTTAATCCAGCCATTGGACCAGTGACAACAACGGGACCTCAACCACCACCAGCATTGATTTCTTACTATCCTCTAACTATAAACAATTTAAATGCGCGCGATAAAATCTATGATGGAACGACTGCAGCGATTGTTTCAGGAAATCTAACCGGGGTAATGCCAGGGGATAATGTTTCTATTTCAATTTTTTCAGGGAAGTTTAATGATAAAAACGTGGGAACAGCCAAATTAGTAAACATTAACACACCCACTTTATCAGGTGAACATGTTGATAAATATGTGTTAACACCATTGTTTACTACCACCACCGCTAATATCACACCGCTATCTATTACCCTCACAGCCGAGGGTGTGGATAAAATTTATAATGGTAACACAGCAGCAACGGTCACTAATGTGACCAGTGAAGGAATAATCAATTCCGATCATGTCAGCGTTAGTTATAATAATGCGAGTTTTGATAATAAAAATGTAGGGACCGGTAAAACGGTTACAGTTAATGACATTACTCTAACCGGCAGCGATGCAGGAAACTATAAGGTCAATCAACCGGTTGTAACCACCGCCAATATTACGCCCCTTGCGATTGCCGTCACAGCGGATGGGCAGAACAAAGTTTATAATGGAAATACAACGGCACAAGTGACTTTATCGAGTGCGGGTGTGATCGCCGGCGATGATGTCCGCTTCATTCATACCGTAGCAAACTTTGAAGATAAGAATGTAGGGATCCATAAACCTATCAATGTAATAGGTGTCAGTACTAGTGGTAGTGATGCAGGAAATTATACCGTTAATACCAGCGCTACTACCGAAGCGAATATTACACCGCTGGCGATTACGCTAACAGCCGAGGGTGTCGATAAAATTTATAATGGTAACACGGCGGCAACGGTTAAAAATGTGACCAGTAGTGGAATAATCAGTTCCGATCAAGTCAACATTAATTATAACGATGCGAGGTTTACTAATAAAAATGTAGGTGCCGGTAAAACGGTTACAGTTAATGGCATTAATTTAACGGGCAACGATGCAGGAAACTATATTGTCAATCAACCGGTTATAACCACCGCCAACATTACACCGTTGGCGATTACGGTAACAGCCGATGGTGTTAATAAAGTTTATAATGGTAACACGGCGGCAACGGTTACTAATGTGACCAGTGAAGGAATAATCAATTCCGATCAAGTCACGGTTAATTATAACGATGCGCGGTTTGATAATAAAAATGTAGGGACCGGTAAAACGGTTACGGTTGATGGCATTAGTT
>DVPS01000008.1:0-71898 GCA_018239305.1 Oxynetra semihyalina | reverse complement strand
TCCGTTACTTCCTCTCAACCCTCAAGCCAAAAACTCAAGAGCTCGCGAATTCTACATCATACATCCGTTCTGTCAAGCACTAAAAAACATTTCAATAATTTTTTATAAAAAAATAAACAGATTAGAGGATTTAGTGAATTAACTTATCTGAATTATCAGTCGCGAAGATGTTATTATAACATAATTCAGCTTAAAAATTAACCTATATTAAGGGGTTATTGTCATGTTTTTTTCTGATTTTTAGGCTTTAAATGTTATACCCATCAAAATGTAAACTATTTTTATAACCTTTAAAACACTCATGAAGTTTTCAAATACTAATAAAAACGATCTCAAAATTGTTAGCCTATCTCACTTCAAAAAGACCTTGATAATTTCTTAAGTTAATGCTGATTCTTTTTTTATTATCAGTAAAAATCGATTCTGCATTATTGGTAAAGGCGGTTAGCTTAAGCAAGGAATTTGCGTCGTCATTGACATTAGAAACTATGTTCTAAGATAGCGTTAATTCAGCTTTAAGAAACATAAGGTAAAATACTGCTAAAAGTAAAATCAATATCAGCGAGGTTACCATGCCTGAAGATACTATTTACCTGCACCAAGCTTACCGAAGTTTAGAAGCGATACTAATCAAGGTCAAAGACGATGAGCAACAAAATACCGCAAAAAATCAACACTCAGACTTATTTAAGCGAATTGCCGATAAGATCGAGGATAATAACGACACACTGAGTGCATTTAAACAATTAGCCCAATTGAGTGCGGTAAACGATATTGATATAAACCTTTTACTCATTAACCCGCGCTACAAATGTAACGTTGCTGAGTTGATTAATCAACTCAATGTAAACTCTCAAGCGCTCGAAGAATTTGAAGCACTTGAATTGATATGCCAACATTTAAAAGAATTCATTGAACTCAGCCAACTCGCTGATGCAGCAGCGTCTGCTAGTCAATTCGAAAAAATGCGGCATTTCAATCACATAAAGACGTTAGGATTAATCACTAAATTACAGTTTAGTGTTCTTCTAAGTTGTGTAAAAAGGTTTTTAAGTCAACATCAGGTTGAAAATACTAAAATAAAAACAATTTCTATGGGTTTAATTGATTATTTAAACGAAAGTGCTATTGCAAAAATCGATTTTTACACTGCTGCGTTTTTTAAAAGTTATTACCGTACAGACTTAGAAACCTTACAAACCTCATTGAGAGAGGACCAAGAATCATTTAAAAATGCACTTGATACCTACCTAAATACGTGTAACCTTGAAGATAAAAAAAAACAAGCTAATGATATATTCGATGGTCCTTCCTCTTCTGATCAAAAACAAAATCTAACTGAAGATATATTTTACGACGCTTCCTTTTTTACTCAAGAGGAAGAAGATGAAGCTGATGACATATTTTACGACGCTTTAGTAGAGCAAGAAACCAAACTCCTTGCTTGCAAGCCCAAAGAAAATCAAAATAACTTTAAAAAATTAATAGTTCACTTTCTGATAGAATTTTGTCGTGTAATGATTCCTTTTTGGAAGCTTGACGAAATTAGTGTATTTATTAACTCTGTCGTGAAGTTGTTAGAGAAAATTAAAAAAGATTCCGATGTAAAAACAATGCCTTTAAACTCAAATTGGAAGGATATTCCCCGAATGCCACAAAATCTAGCGAATAACCACCATTATAATCTCTTTGAGTCAAGTAAGAGTCATCAATCACAAGCCGAGGAGAGTCGCTTCGACAGCCAGCCGTTCATTTCTCGTTAACTGCGGTGTCAAATTTTATCTGACACTGAATCACTGGAGCAAATGAACGTCGATGAATGGGACTAGGACCTAATTTGTTTAAGGCGTGTAAATGTTGGCGGGTCGTATAGCCTTTATGTTGTGCTAAACCATACCCTGGATATTCACCATCGAGTAAAACCATACTGGCGTCACGATGTACCTTTGCCAAAATCGAAGCGGCACTAATGACGGAAATTTTCTCGTCGCCTTTTATAATCGTCTTAGTTGCATAATCTAGTTTGGGGCTATGTTTCCCATCGACTAACACTAAACTCGGAATTATCGCTAATTCACACACAGCGCGTTGCATTGCAAGTAAGCTGGCTTGAAAAATATTTAAGCGATCGATTTCTTCTACTTCAGCACGTCCTATCGCCCATGCTTTAGCAGTTTCTTGAATTTTTTTAGCGAGATACTCGCGCTTTTTTGGAGTTAATTGCTTGGAATCGGCTAAGCCTGAAATTGATTTGCTGTTATCCAAGATAACCGCTGCGGCAAATACCGGACCCGCCAGAGGGCCACGTCCTGCTTCATCAACGCCAGCGACATAATGCTTTTCCATGTTGACAACAGCCTAGGGAATAAAAAAATTAAATCACATGTAAACAAAATATTTTTATTAGACATGATTACTCAAAATTTTTAATACTGCATCCACTACTTGCTGACTAGCATGACGACGAAGTTGTTGATGGAGTACTAAAAATTCTTTTTTTAGTTTACTCACAAAATCTGGATTGTTCAAATAAAAAAATATTGCTTGTGATAAATTTTCAACGTTAGCTTTTTTTTGAATAAATTCCGGAACCAATTGTTTCTTTGCTAATAAATTAGGCAAAGCAATGTAATCCACTTTGATGAGAAGTTTTGCCATCCAATAAGAAAGTTTACTCATTTTATAAGCAACAATCATTGGTTTTTTTAATAACATGGCTTCTAAGGTGGCAGTGCCCGAAGCTAATAAAACAACATCTGCCGCCGCCATCACTTGACGAGAACGCCCACAAATAAGTTGCAAAGGCAGATTGGGTGTTATTTGTTTAGCCAGTTGCAGAAATTGCCGTTCTCTTTCTTTATTAAGCATAGCTACAACAAAAATCAGTTTTGGATTTTGTTCATAACAGCGCTGCGCGGTTTTGAGAAATACTTCCCCTAAGTAATTAATTTCATTATGTCGACTACCTGGAAGTATCGCAATAATAGTAGCAGTTTCAGAGAAATCTAAAGCTTTACGTGCGGCTAGCTTATCAATGGTTAAGGGAATTTCATCTGCACTAGGATGTCCAACAAATTGTGCGGGAATTTGATGGTCGGTATAAAAGCTTTTTTCAAATGGAAAGAGGCATAACATGACATCGACAGCTTTGGCTATTTTTCTTAAGCGCCAACGACGCCAAGCCCAAACACTAGGACTTACATAATGTATAGTACGTATACCCTGCCTTTTTAAGGTTTTTTCTAAATCTAAATTAAATTCAGGCGCGTCTACCCCAATAAACACATCAGGCGGATGTTCGATAAAATATTCAGCAAGCTCTCGACGAGTCCGCAGCAATTGTGGCAATTGCTTCAGAATTTCACCTAATCCCATGACTGATAGGCGTTCCATGGGGAATAAGGATTGCACGCCTAGTTGCAGAAGTTCTGGTCCAGCAACGCCAATTAGAGAGAAAGGAATTTGTCTACGTTTAAATTCTTTGCACAAACCAGCTGCCAGCAAATCGCCAGAGGCTTCGCCGACGACAATGCCAATACGAATCGGGAGTTTAGCGAATGATACCACGTTCGGAATTTTTAAGTGCAGTTGCCATGAGTTTTACATGGGAAGATTTGACTTCTAAAGCTTTCAATTCCTCTAACGCTTGTTCAACGGTTAAGTTGTTTCGAAAAATTAATTTATAAGCACGACGTAAAAAGCCTATCGTTTCTTCAGAAAATCCACTTCTTCTTAGACCTTCTTTATTAAGACCACAAGCACGGGCCTCATGACCCCCTTCTACCAAAATATAGGGTAAAACATTTTGGCGTACCATGCTGGATGCAGCAATAAAACTATGAGTGCCAATATGACAAAATTGATGCACGGCACTATAAGCACCTAGGATAGCGTAGTTTCCGATGGTAACGTGACCCGCTAAAGCGACATTATTGACAAAAATAGCATGGTCACCAATCAGGCAATCATGGGCAATATGTGACCCCACCATGAAAAGATTATGATGACCAATCTTTGTTAAGCTTTTATCTTGAGCAGTACCGCGATTGATTGTGCAATATTCGCGAATGACATTATAATCACCGATTTCCAAATAGGTTTTTTCGCCTTGATATTTTTTATCTTGCGGATCATCGCCTATAGAAGAAAAAGAATAAATTTTGTTGTGCGCACCCAAACGCGTGGGACCTTTTAATACCACATGGGATCCAATGACAGTGCCAGGACCTATCTCTACCTCAGGACCAACAATACTCCAGGGACCAATAGTCACATGAGGAGCTAGCTTAGCAGCGGGGTCAATAATAGCCAGCGGGTCTATCATTTTAGCTTTCTCCCAGCACCCTTAAGCGTTGCTGTACAAGCCACTTCTTCGCCTACTTTAGCGATAACATCACATATCCAAACATGTCCCTTTACCTTAACAACTTTTGCCTCTATTAATAGTTGATCACCCGGCACTACAGGCCTTTTAAAACGTGCTGCTTCAATACCCGCAAAGAGATACAAAAAATCGTCTTTACGATCTAGATTCGCATGTAAAGCGAGTATACCCGTCGCTTGCGCCATCGCTTCTAAAATAAGAACGCCTGGCATAATAGGATTACCTGGAAAATGGCCTAAAAAACAAGGCTCATTGACGGTTACATTCTTTAAAGCCACTATAGATTCACCCGGTACTATAGAAATGACCTTGTCGATCATTAAAATAGGATAACGCTGGGGTAAATAGGATAGTATTTCTTGAATATCCATAGTATTATTCATAATTCTTACCTAAGTTTTATTATACTCTCTGCATTTGAATCCAAAAATGATTGCTGCGAATATATTTTTTCTTTTTTTTAAACTAACTTAATCGTTATTAATCGATTTATTATTAATGATTGTTTCCGTTCTTCGTAATCTTTTAGCCAATTGATCCAGTTGACGAAACCGGATGCTATTTTTTTGCCATTCACGTTGTGGTTGAGTGGAATGGGTAGAAGAATAAACTCCTGGACTACGAATAGAATGCACTACACTCGACATTCCGGTAATATAAACATTGTCCACAATCTCGATGTGTCCATTGATACAAACCCCACCGCCAATCATACAATTTTTACCAATTTGCGTGCTACCAGCAATCCCTGTGCAGCCAGCAATGGCAGTATTTTCGCCTATTCTAACGTTATGACCTACCTGTATTTGATTATCTAACTTTACACCATCAGCGATGATCGTATCATCCAACGCGCCACGGTCAATACTCACATTGGCTCCAATCTCAACATCGTTACCGACTTGCACTTTCCCTAATTGGGGAATCTTAATCCATTTATTATTATCTTTGGCTAAACCAAAACCATCACTGCCTATCACCGTTCCATTATGGATAAGCACTCGTTGGCCTATTTGAGTATCGGCACAGACACTGACATGCGACGTTAATCGAGTATTGGCACCCATCACAACATTATCACCAATAACACACGCAGCGCCTATGACAACGCCTGCTTCTAAACGTGTATTCGCTCCGATAACTACATAAGGACCAATACTCGCGCTTGGATCGATTTGACAATTGTCGCCAATAATAGCGGTAGGATGTATTCCAGGATAACACTCCGGAACTCGTTCAAATAACTTAGCCACCTTAGCAAAGGCAAGATAAGGGTCAGCAACGACAAGGGCGTTAATCGGGGCATGTTTTAAACATTCTGCGCGAAGAATGACTGCGGATGCTTGAGTCGTCGCAAGATACTTTAAATAGCGTTTATTATCTAAAAAAGAAATTTGCCCTTGCCGTGCATTTTGCAGCGTCATTATGCCACTGATTGAACAAGCTGAATCACCTTTTAGATCAGCATCAATTAAATTAGCAATTTCTTGTAGTGAATGTCGACGCTGCATGTTTAACTCTAATTTTTGTTTCAGTATGTTAGTCACACATCTTCCGTGAAAAGCATCTAGCACCTATCATGCGAGATAAGGTGTTGCAAAAAAGCAAGCTGGAACGTAAAACATATCTTAAGATTATTAAGCTTGCGACAACGCAGCCAAAAAATTTAAACTTAAGAATATTAAACTCGTTTTAATGCGTCTAACACTTGTTGGGTAATATCAAGATTATTTTTAGCGTACAATGTGCTACCTTTTTGAATGACTAAATCATAACCTGACTGCTCAGCAACTTTACTCACTACACCGTCTAATTGCTGACTAAAGCTATGTAATGATTCACTTTGCTGTTTAGATAAATCTTTTTGAAATGCAGCGATCATTGAGTTGACCCTATTCCGATCAATCATCAGCTTATTTTCTAAATTACTGCGTTTATCGGCTTGCATGACGGCCGCATTTTTTTTCAAATCCTCCGCTTCTTTTTGTAAATCGCCTTGTGCTTTAACAATACTATCTTGTCGACCTTTAAATTGGCGGGTTAAAGCATCATTGATTTTGGAAATCTGTGGAGCTTTTTGTAATATCACTTGCATATCAACAACCCCTAGCTTTAGCTGGTCGGCGTGAGCCGGTAGGATCAATAGACCTGCCATTAATGTCATGATAGATAGTAAGCAAACTTTGTTCATTATCAGCTCCTTAAATAAGCTAAAATTAAAGCCCTGTTCCAATATTAAACTGGAATACTTGGGTTTGATCGCCAGGTTGAGGATTCATTGCCTTAGCTATACTAAAGCTTAATGTTACATTAAAAACTGGAACTCGCCAATCTACATCTATTCCTGTGGAATACCTGAGTGGTCCTGAGCCACTTCCTCCCCTAACAATCGGGGGGGGGGGATTCAATCGAGTAATCCCTAAAGTAGAATAAGTATTACCGGCATCAACAAAAATACTGGTTCTTAATTTATCAGATATAGGGTTTGGCACAATTAAAGCGAGGCTACCTACCGTCATCACATTACCCCCAAGAGGATAGCCATTGGTATCTCTAGGTCCTAAAGAACTGATTTCATAGCCTCTAACCTGACCATCCGTCCCGATACCTCCGGCATAATAATTGACAAAAAACGGCAAGCCACTCGTTGAAGCAAAGCCATTGCCATAACCTAAGCTTAGACGACTTTCCAGAATAAAATTATGCTTGAAAGGCAAATAACCAATTTCTGAGTAAGACCCTTTATAATAGTATAAGGGTCGACCACCCACGGGTAAGGCTAGTTGGACACTGGCATTTTGATAGGCCCCACTCGTAGGAAAATGCAAACGATCTAAACTATTTCGTGACCAACCCAAGGTGAATAAAAATTGATTAAATTGTACACCATGTTGCGAAACAAATTTTTGCACCTCAAGTGATTGCTGTGAAGTGGGTGGCAAGTTAAGTTGTAACTTTTGCAAACCTCCTGTGATCTGCAAACTATCTCCGCGCTCATCAAAAGGGATGGTATAATGGAGATCCGCACCATAGGTATTGGTATTATAGGTCGTGGTATTTAGATCACTCGGTGTTGAACGTTGATAGAAAATATCATATCCACGTTGTATACCATCGAGTGTGTAATAAGGATTATTATAACTAATACTATAAATCGTCGCGGCACGGCTATTATTGAAGTTCAAACCTAATTGATTACCGGTTCCAAAAACATTATTTTGATTTAATGAGGCACCGACTACCGGTCCGTTGGTACCATAACCTAAACTAAATAATGCTTGTGCAGCATGCGCTTCATTGAGATTTATATCGAGATCGACCTGATCGGTATAACCTGCAATAGGAATCGGCGTTAGCTGTGGTTCTCCTTCAAGAAAGCCACTCATATTGAGCTGTCTCACAGACGATTTCATATCCGATTCAGAAGCCACACTGGCTTCTTGTTGACGCAATAAACGTCGAAACACCAAATCTTGGGTTTTTAGATTTCCGAAGATATTGATATGTCGTATATACACTCGGCTAGCTGGGTCGACATAGAAAATTAGAAAAACAGTTTTAGTTTCTTCGTCTATTTGTGGCACGGTATTAACGGTTGCAAATAGATAACCAAAATCTCCTAACGCTTTTTTGATACCCTGCTCAGCCGCAACAACTTTTTTACGTGAAAAAACTTGACCACGTTGCAAAGGAACTAAAAGCTTCTGCAATTTGGTACGTGAAACAATGACATTTCCGGTGAGTTGATAACCGCTCAGTTTGTATATCGGCCCTTCGGTGACATGAATGATAAGATACACATGTTTTCTGTCTGGTGTTAAGCTAGCCTGAGTAGAATCTACTTTAAATCTAAGATAACCGCGATCCATATAATAGGATTGAAGCGCATCCAAACTAGCCGATAATCGCTCTTGACTGTACTGATCACTATTAGTGAAATATGACCAAAAATGGTGTGTACCCATCGGTAAAGCGCGACGTAATGTGCTTTCACTAAAAGCATGATTACCAACGATAGAAATATCAGCAATTTCTACGGTAAGCCCTTCTGAAATTAGAATTCGTACCGATACACGGTTATCAGGCAATGTGGTAACAATCGGTGTGACACGCGCCGAATATTTACCCATGTTGTCGTATTGCATACGCAATTGTGCAACAAAACGATCTAAAGTCGCTTTATCAAACAAACGGCCACGCACTAGACCTATTTTTTTTACAATTTGTTTTAATTTATCCTTAGGAATGTCTTTGTTGCCTGTAATATCGACTTCACTAATGGTAGGCCTTTCAATGACTTTTATAATTAACGTATTGGCTTGTTCTTCTAAAGTCACGTCACTAAAAAAACCTGTTGCATACAATGCATCGATGATAGCTGCCGATTGATAAGACTGAAAAGATTGGCCTGCTCTAATGGGTAAATAACTAACTACGGTATCCCGACTGATACCTTGCAAACCTTCAATTTCGATCCGTTTAACAGTAAAAGCTTGCGCGGGCAATGCTAGAAAAAAAATGATCGATAACGATACTACTAAAAAAATTTTCAATAAAAGTCGCAACATAGTCATTATTTTTTAGCTAAAAAAAGACCTTACTCTCTAAATTGTGTTTTTTATAACAATTCTAATGGATGATGGATTCTCTTCGCACCCTTTTCATTTCTCTCGCGCTATAATGCTTTAAAATCATCTCTTTAGCAATCTCACGAGCTAAATTATCATCCTCTAAGATAATACTAAGGTTAGAAACCGGCCGTGAATGAAGTTTTTCCAATACATCCTGATTCAGTTTGGCAATATCAGTAAAATAAATTTTACCATCTAAAAATGCTTGTACAGCGATTTCATTCGCGGCATTCAATATCGTTGTCGCTGTTCCGCCAATCCGCAATGCCTGATAAGCTAAATTTAAACAGGGATAACGCTTTTCATCAATCTTTAAAAAATCTAAGCGCGCTACCTTTAACAAATTCAGACGAGCTGCCGAATTATTAATGCGCTCTGGAAAAGCTAACGCATAGGAAATAGGAACACGCATATCAGGGTGACCTAATTGCGCTAAAACCGATCCATCCGAGTATTCTACTAAAGAATGCACAATACTCTGTGGATGTAATACAACCTCTATTTGATTAAGCGCAAGACCAAATAAAAAATAGGCTTCTATGACTTCAAAACCCTTATTCATCAATGTTGCAGAATCAATACTAATTTTGCGTCCCATACGCCAATTCGGATGTTGACAGGCCTGTGTCGGTGTTGAGTCTGGCAATTGTTCCAAAGGCTTATGACGTAAAGCACCTCCCGACGCCGTTAAAATAATTTTATCGAGATTTTTGCAGACCTTACCCGGTATCACTTGCCCTTGTAGACACTGAAAAATAGCATTATGTTCACTGTCAACAGGAATCAACGTTGTTTGTGCTTGCTGTGCTTCTTCTATGAATAAAGGACCCGCCATGACTAATGCTTCTTTGTTGGCAAGCAAGACTTGTTTTTTAGCTTTTACCGCAGCTAGGGTCGGTAATAAGCCTGCGGCACCAACGATAGCCGCCATGACAATATCTACTTCGTCAAGACTTGCCACAAAAGCTAAAGCATCGCTACCGAATAATACTTTGGTTTTTAAAGACTCCGCGCGCAAACGCTGCTGAAGATTTTCACTCAGGTTTTCACTACTCACTACGGCATAAGTAGGATTAAATCGTAAACATTGTTGAAAAAGTAAATCGACGTTATAGTGCGCTGTTAAAGCAACTACCTGGAAACGGGCCGGATGTTCACTGATCACATCTAAGGTATTAATACCTATCGATCCAGTTGCGCCTAAAATAGTTACAGATTTCATGTGACTAAGCCTAACAATAGTAAAGATCCTGAAAACACTGGGGCGGCTGCTAATAAACTGTCTATTCGATCCAAAATGCCACCATGTCCAGGTAATAATTGGCCGCTATCTTTTAAACCTCTCAATCGTTTCAACTGACTTTCAAATAAATCTCCAGCCACGCCCGCTAAATTAGTCAGTATCACCAATAACCCAAGTTGACTCATTGTTAGCTTCAACTCGATAAAATATTGGATGAATAGCGTTAAAAGCAAAGTAAACAATAATCCCACAATGAAACCTTCCCAGGTTTTCTTGGGACTCAAGCTGGGAGCTAAAAGATGCCGACCCCATAGACGACCACTAATATAGGCTACGGTATCAGAGAACCAAACAACCAGTAACATAAACAATAAGTAAATTGGCGTCAGTTGCAACCTTTGTAATGATACCCAACACAAACTAATAATTAACCAACCTAAAATAGCACTAATAGCCGGCGTAATCATCGGCAATTTGGGTTTAGTGCGCGCCCAAATCAGATAAACACTTAAAAATAACCAAAAAACCAAACCAAACTGCAAAATCCAATTAGCGCCTAAATAAGGTAAAACCAACAATAAAAACGCCGCTTGGATTCCGACATATAAAAAACGCTGCGGTAAGGCACCATAGCCACTCAAACGCACCCATTCCCAGGCAGCCAGTATCATGATTGCTGCAGTGATGAGTTTAAAATAAAATGCTGATGTGTAAAAAATTCCAATGATCACTAAAGGAATCAATATCAGTGCTGTTAAAATTCTAAGTTTAAGCATTTATTTCCGTGAGTTGTTCACTGATGCATCCAAATCGCCGCTCGCGTTTCCTGTAAAAATCTAGTGCTTTTTTTAGCTCATCTTCATCGAAATCAGGCCATAAAATATCGGTAAAATACAACTCGGAATAAGCCAACTGCCACAATAAGAAATTACTTATCCGATACTCACCACTGGTACGAATTAATAGATCGACTGCTGGCAGATCCGCTAAGCTTAAATAATCAGCAAATAGTGCTTGAGTTAATCGCTCATGCTTTAACTCGCCTTTTTTAACTTGATCCATAATTTTCTGAGCGGCCTGCACAATATCCCATTGACCACTATAATTGACAGCAATAACTAGCTGTAGACCGGTATTTTCAGCGGTTAACGTTTGGGATTTATGGATCCATTCACGTAGTGGCTGATTAAAACCTTCTAAATGGCCCACCATTCTTAACTTCACGTTATTTTTAGCCAGTTTATCGATTTCGCTTTGCAAGGTATTTAAAAACAGTGTCATTAAATAATTGACTTCTTGTTCAGGACGTTGCCAATTTTCACTACTAAAGGCAAATAAGGTGAGAACCTCGATTCCCATTTCGTCACAAAGTTTAACAACCTTACGAACCGCTTTCACACCCTCTTGATGACCAAGCACGCGTGGTAAATGCCGATGTTTCGCCCAACGGCCATTTCCATCCATAATAATAGCAATATGACGTGGACGTTTTTGACCCTGAACATTGTCTGGAATTGACATAGAATGGTGAGATTAAATTTGCATTAACTCTTCTTCTTTAATCTTTGCTAACTTTTCTACTTCTAAACTATTTTGATCAGTCATTTTTTGTATCATATCCTTAGCGCGGCGCTCTTCATCTTCAGTGATAAGCTTCTTTTTGATTAAGTCCTTAAGTTGTTGATTCGCATCTTGACGATAGTTACGAATCGATACGCGTGCATCCTCGGCTTCTTGTTTGACTAATTTACTCATATCTCGTCGACGTTCTTCAGTTAACATGGCTAATGGAACACGAATCACATTACCGGCAGTTAAAGGATTTAGGCCTAAGTTCGATTGAATAATCGCTTTTTCGATAAGGGGAATCGACGCTTTTTCCCATGGCGTCACTAGCAAGGTTCGCGCATCGGCAACAGTAATACTGGCAACATGATTTAAAGGCACTTCCTTACCATCATACTGAGGAACACGTAATTGCTCTAATAAGCTTGGATGCGCCCTTCCCGTTCTTAATTTGGCTAAGTTAACTTTTAACGCTTCCAAGGCTTTTTTCATACCTTGTTCAGTTGTTAATTTTATCGTTCCTATCATACTAATTCCTCTTATTCACTAATGTACCCTTACTTTTGCCTTGTAAAATGTCAATTAAAGCATTTTTGCATTTAATATTAAAAACCACTATCGGTAAATCATGATCGCGACATTGTGTAAATGCACCTAAATCCATGACGCCGAGTTCTTGTTCTAAGGCCTTTTCATAGCTTACATGGGAATATAACACAGCTTTGGGATCTTTTTTGGGATCGGTGTTGTAGATACCGTCAACATGGGTCGCCTTCAGCAATAGCTCAGCACCGATCTCAATACCGCGTAAACTTGCCGCAGAATCAGTACTGACGAGGGGATTCCCTGTTCCACCCGCGAAGATAACAACGTAACCTTTTTCGAGATGGCGAATTGCTTTGTGACGTTCAAATAAAGGAGCAAAACCACCCATAGGAATTGCCGACATAATTTTAGCAATTTTTTTATGCTTCTCTATGGCATCACGCAATGCCAATGCATTGATGACGGTACCTAGCATACCCATTTGATCGCCAGTTATTCTATCAATTCCATTTCGCGCTAAGACTTCGCCACGAAAAAGATTGCCGCCACCCACGACGATACCGATTTGCACACCTAAATCTACCGCAGCAACAATATCCGATACAACACGATTAAGCTCTGTAGGATCGAGTATTTGTGAAGCTTCTCCATGGAGCGCTTCACCACTCAGCTTAAGCAAAACACGTTGATACTTTAATGGATGTGCCATAGTAAAATAACAAGTTTAAAGAGTTGAGATAATAACCTATGCTGCGTACCGTTTCTAGAGTTTATTGATAATTAGTTCAATGTAAATAAACATATTTTTATGAATACATTTTAGCTATTTTTCATTCGATAATGTAAATAGTGTGCTAATCTTTCCGAAGACTTTATGATCTCGACACGCTGTTCAAGTCTATCAAGACTATCTTGTACTTCATTAAGATGTAAATTATCTGCCATCATGGCATGGATATCGGTCTTTTTTGCTAAAAGCTCCCAACATTTTTCTAGCCAAGTTCTTACCATTCTTTCTTTTAACGGTGGGTAGTTTTTTTTCATTCCTGGCCAATAAAGATGCCAGTTCAACTCAAAATAGCCTTTTAAAAAAGGTCTTAACTTTTCTAAAGTTTCGGCAATCAGCGCGTGATCTTTTCCTTTTAAAGGTAAACTGGATATTAAACTAGTTGAAAGTTGAATGTGCTCTTGGTCGGGTTGACCAATGATTCTCATTAAATTCTCCATGACTTGAGGTGCACATTCTTTTAATGGGGCTATTTTATCGTCCATTGGATCAATCAATAAACCACCTGTCCAGGTTTCAGGTTCTCGATCTCCGACTTTATCTAGAATAATAAAACTATGGCCCCGAAAATTTTTTAAGTTTTCTGACAAAACCCATTGTAAGTTGTCAGCATGCATCCAAGCTAAAGAGGCTTTTTTACCACTCATAAGCATTTGACAAAAGACCACCGCCGTTTGTTCGTAACAGCGACCGGCCTGGATCACTTCCGCTAGAGCGCTATGGATAATGCGGATAATCAACACCCGCATTGTGTTATCCATTGGAACGACTGAAAGCTGATTTTCTATTGTACCGAGGAGATCTTGCAATACCGCAACGCGATAATAATTGGCATGCTTTTTTTTCCATAATGATGCAGCGCTTGCTTGCTGGTGAGGAAATCTTTCTGGCTTCCAATCCGGCGCACCATAAAGGAAAGTTTGTTTAACCATCGCATTGATTTGCGATAAATCTTCAAGCGTAAACGATTCATTAGCATGATTGTTGGAATTGACTATGAAGTCATAATTTTTCTTAAGTAAATATTTTTGACGAAATACTGAGGCTTGGACCAAATTCTTTTCTATTTGCAATACTTCTTGCCAAAGTTGGGCTGTGGATAATTTCTTAACCAGATCAACCGCTTTGTTATCCTCAGCATTCAGTGAATGAAAAATCAGGTGCGGTTGTTTAAAAAGAAACTTTAGAATTTCATCATGCCCCTTTTCAGAAACTACATGTAAAGCCGTGTTATCTTTTGCGTCCGAACTATTTAAAGTATAAGCATCGCAATATTTCTTAACACCTGACAGGCTGCCTTGTGCAACTGCCACTCTAAAATTAATCGCTTTTCTTTTTTGTTCCTGAGAAATAATATGATTAACATCATTAGGCATAAATAATTCCTTTTTATTTGAAAAATAACTCTGACTTATAAAAATTAAAGCATTTTTTTTTAGTCACAATCAAGCGATTTTAAAAGACGATTTCAACACTGATTTTCAAAAACCAGTGTTGATCAATGAGGAATTTAAGGTGAACTTTTAACTTGCGCCATCACCGCTTCAGCGAAATCCTCGGTAGGTTTTTCTATACCCTCACCCACCGCATAACGCACAAAACTGATAACTTCTGCTCCGGTATTTTTCAATAATTGTCCTACGCGCAAATCAGGATCTTTTACAAAAGCTTGGCCTAATAAACTCATTTCATCACGGAATTTATTTAGACGTCCTTCGACTATCTTATCGATTACGGCTTGTGGTTTACCACTGCCCTGCGATTGAGCCATTATAATTTCTCGTTCTTTCGCGATAATTTGTTCAGCAATATCATCCGCTGATATAACCTCTGGATTGTTGGCAATAATATGTAACGCTAAATCTTTAGCGAGTCGTTCATCACCACCTTTTAATTGCACAATAGCGCCAATACGACCCATGTGCACATAATATCCCAAAATCGCTTCCGCTTTCACAGTCACAAGCTGCAAACGTCTAAGCTGAATATTCTCACCCAGTTTAGCCACTAAAGCCTCACGGGCTTTTTCTACGGTTTCTGTATCCAATGTAAAGTTTAGCAATGCTTCAACAGTGGAAATCTGATGATCCAATGCACATTGAGCGGTTCTTTCAGCAAATTGTTTAAAGTTTTCATCACGAGCAACAAAGTCGGTTTCGCAATTGACTTCTAAAATGATCGCAGAACTTGTCTCGGGTTTGGTTTTAATCACAATTAAACCTTCCGCCGCAATACGTCCTGATTTCTTTTCCGCTTGAATTTGACCGGATTTACGCATCGCCTCTGCCGCTGCATCCAAATTACCACCTGCCGCTGCTAAAGCCTGTTTGCAATCCATCATGCCCGCACCGGTTCGCGCACGTAACTCCTGAACCATGGCGGCTGTTATTTTTGTTTCTGTCATGTGCTTATTCCTTTTTCCCTTCTGTAGATACTGCTGACTCGACTACAGGCTCTTGATTTTCAGTTTTTTCAATTTCGGTGAGCGTTAAATCATTGGTTTTTTTAGCGGCTGACCGTGCTTCTAAAATAGTATCCGCAACCATTTGCGTATACAGTGTAATTGCACGTGCTGCATCGTCATTGCCTGGAATGATATGGTCAATCCCTTCGGGTGAATGATTGGTATCAATAATACTCACCACCGGTATTTTCAACTTTTGAGCTTCACAAATAGCAATATGCTCATAGCCTCTATCAATCACGAATAAGACATCCGGTAAACCGCTCATGTCTTTAATACCACCTAAAGCGCGTTCCAATTTATCCATTTGGCGCTGTAAATTCAGTGCTTCCTTTTTAGTCAATTGGTTAAAACTACCATCTTGGCTTTGTGCTTCTAATTCTTTAAGTCGTTTAATGGATTGCCGGATAGTTCGATAATTGGTTAACAAGCCGCCTAACCAGCGATGGTTAACATAAGGCATACCACAGCGTATCGCTTGTTCTTTGACTAACTCCTGCGCAGCACGTTTTGTTCCGACAAATAAGATTTTACTACCCGGGCGAGCCGCTATTTCTGCAATATAGCTCAGCGCTTGAGTAATACATTCTCGAGTTTTTTCTAGATCGATAATGCTAATTCCGTTACGCACACCGTAGATATAAGGAGCCATTTTAGGCTCACGAAAACACGTACGATGGCCGAAATGCACACCTGCTTCAAATAATTGTCGTAATGTTGCTGTTGTTGACATCTTTTATATTCTCCGTGGGTTAAACCTCCACCTCAGTATCGCCTCGAAAAAACTAGCTTTTCAAGGTCTACTATCTGAAGACACTGTTTGAGCAGAGCCACCCTCAAATAATTTAGGTACTGGGTGTGTGAAATAATCGCTTTTCAGCGCGGTGTTTTATACCATAGAATAGCGAGTTGCAGCAACAGCAATCCCGGGGTAAACCTGGGATAAACTAAGGAGTCAAAAGCTATGCCTTATATTTTAGTCCTTTATTACAGCCGTTATGGTGCAGTGGCCAAAATGGCTCAGCAAATCGCAAGAGGCATAGAATCTATTGCAGAAGTGGAAGTCAGAATTCGCACCGTGCCCAATATTTCTGCGGTGTCCGAAGCCCTAGAAGAAGAGGTTCCGGCCGCAGGGCCGCCTTACGCCACACTTGATGATGTACGCGGTGCCATCGGTATTGCCTTAGGCAGTCCGACGCGTTTTGGAAATATGGCCGCTCCTTTAAAACATTTTATTGATAGCTTAAGTGGCCTCTGGTTTTCAGGCGAGCTCGTCGATAAACCGGTTGGATTTTTTTCTTCCACTTCCAGTCTCCATGGCGGTCAAGAAACAACCCTGCTCAGTATGATGTTGCCAATGATTCATCTCGGTATGATTGTGGTTGGCGTCCCTTATACGGAATCTGACTTAAGTACCACACAAACCGGCGGCACACCTTACGGACCCACGCACATGGCTGGAAAAGATAGCAAGAATCCGCTAAGTGATGAAGAGAAACGGCTCTGCCAAGCCTTAGGTAAACGCTTAACACGGATTGCGCTTAAATTAACGTCTTAGCCGTCCTTATCAGATCCGTGTCTCTACTGTTCTCGGTGTCATTGAGAAATTTTTTACATTCCTGGAGGAACGATAACGACTTCAGTATTAGGATTGCTTTTTGGAGGAAAAGGGCAATTTATCGACTGCAAAGATTTATCTAAACAAATCCTAAGCTCTGAAAATGCTTTGTTGATATTGATAATACGGATAGAATCACATTTGAGTTGTGGATTTTTTTGTCTCATTAATTTTTTAAGATCACTCACTTTCTTTGTCGACCTCGTATTAACAGAATTAAAATAACTAGGAATTTTAATCTTTTCGTAAGCTTGAATTGACAAATCAAAAAATTGTTTTGGATTATAACCACTGCATCGACCATGTTTTTCCCATTCATGTTCGATTAATCTTTTGCTGGGAATAAACGGTAATGTCGAATTAATAACCGTCGCACTCAATCTTTCTTGGGTACAGGTTTTATCGATACTAGGCCATAAACCATGTAATACAAAACGGTAAGCTTGTTGAGGTTCTCTGTTGCATTGCCTACTCTGTTGCTGTTGCTGATGTGTTTTACAATACTCAGGAGACCAACTTAACGCCAATACATAATAATCCAACTTATTCTTTTTAGTAGCAATCGAAACAGGTTGCGTTACTTGGGATAATGGAGGTGTTATGGGATTAGTTTGAGTTTCTGAATGTGTACAAGCCGCTGAGCTCAAACAGAAAAATAAGATCACAATTGCGTAAAACTTAAAACGACTGGTTAGCATAAACTATTCTTATTATATTTTTTGAAAAACAAGTATACATTTGAAATCTTTTAAGGTAAATAATCGTTTTATTCATGAAATAAATTTTACTAAATGACAATAATCATTTAATAAAATATAAAAATTATAAACTTAAAATTGTTTTTACTAAAGGAATCGTTAATTTGCGTTTTAAACATAAACTGGCTTTATCAAGCTGGGTTAATGCAGAAAAAAGTGCTTGGGAATCTCGCGGCAAACGTTGCAATAAAAACTGACCAACTTCCTCCGAAAGTTCCAAGCCTCTAAAGTCAGCACGCTGCTGTAGTGCAATGAGTCTTTCAGCATCATTTAATTCACGTACTTGAAATAACACACCACTAGAAAGGCGAGAAACTAAATCAGGTAATGATAAATTGAGTTGGTTAGGGACATTTTTAGCGGCAATCAGTAAAAAACGCGCTTGTTCTTGTAATCGATTATAGAAATGAAATACGGCTTCTTGCCAACAACTATCGCCCACAATACTTTCTAATTCATCAATGCAAACCATATCCACCGATTCTAAACCACGCAATATCTCGCTACTATTATTTTTGCATAAGGTTTTTAAAGGTAAATAAGCGACAGAAAATCCTTGTTGTTGAGCTGCATGACAACATGCTTGCAGTAAATGTGTGCAACCAGCCCCTGGCTTCCCCCAAATATAAAGATAAGGTTCGCCTAGTTTTTGTGAAAAAAGGTGTAAACAATTTAATAATATCGCATTCTGACCCAGATGAAAATTTTCAAAACAGCAAGCATCTGGAGGCTGTAGGGGTAAAATTAATTGTGTCAACTGCGACTCCAAATCGTGATATCAACTCGATTTTATTGGTAAACACTCATCTAAGGCTCTCATTTACATTTACTCATAAAAATTCTATAGTGTTCGCCGCGATTTGAAACTTATAAGTCTCTAACAAAGTACTCACTTAACTTATTTAAGACCCAGCTTGTTTTGATTCTTAGAGGTTAATTTTTTACTTGTTAACTTTAAATAATAAGCGGCCTGCCAAAACCACATCCAGGTATATTGGACAAAACTTAATAAAGTGGTCACAAAAACCGCTTCGATAATCCGGGTAATTAATTCAACAGAGATATCAAAAAAAGCTAATTTAATAATCAATAAACTAACTAAAACAAGTTGGAAAAAGGTATTTAACTTACTAATCCAAACTGGCTTATAATTTAATGGACCTACCCAATAACGGTATAGTAACGCTCCACCCATAATCCAAACATCGCGACCAATCACCATCATCGTTAACCATAATGGAATTTGTTTAAGGTAAGTTAAGACCACGAAACTACCCATTAGTAAAAGTTTATCCGCTAGCGGGTCCAAAAGCGCACCCAAGGGTGTCGTCCAATCAAAAAGACGCGCTAACAAACCGTCAAGACCATCACTCAAGCCCGCTATCACAAACAAATAAAAAGCCAAGGGATAGCACTTTGTCAATAAGGCCCATAAAATAGGGCCTATGAGAATAAAACGAATACAGGTAATAAAATTAGGTAGATGACGTAGTTGTAATTGCATCATTTTTTTGGCTTAATCAAACTCATCATAGGTGATCCATGCTGAAACCAGAACTCATTAACCAACTCATACTCAAGTTCCCTCAACTTCAAGCTGCCACAGTCAAGAAAAGTGTGGAGCATTTAATCCAACTGTTGGAACAAACATTATATCAGGGTCGTCGCATAGAAATACGTGGTTTTGGAAGTTTTTCATCCCATTATAATGCGGCACGCTCTGCTTTTAACCCAAAAACCGGCGAACACTTTTTAGCTCCTGAAAAGTATCGCATCCATTTTAAAATGGGTAAAACTCTTAAATATTGTATTAACAAACCTAGCCAGCACGCTGAAACCATGACTGTCGAATAAGTCAGTTCTCTGATTACGAGCGGTAAAACTACACAGCAGTCCAGAGGGATGCTTGTTCGTGACAGCATAACAATGCAATCTCTTCATGAGGGTCCATGTTGTTCTAAAAAATCTCCAAGAGCATAACATAATGTTTGTGTCCCGACACGCTGTAACGCCGAAATTTCAAATATCGGAACATACTCCGGAACTTGGCTCTTGATAATCTGCACCGTCTCTATTAAGTCCTCACTAGAAAGTAAATCTATTTTATTTAACACCAACCATCTAGGCTTAGCAGCTAATTCAGGACTATATTTTATCAATTCATTTTCAATTAAAGCCATATTTTTTAACGGGTCGCTACCGTCTATAGGTTGGATATCCACCACGTGAAGTAATATACGGGTACGATCTAAATGCTTGAGAAAATTGATGCCTAAACCCAAACCTTCAGCCGCACCGGTAATCAAGCCCGGAACATCCGCCATCACAAAGCTACGACCCGCTTCTAAGCGCACCACACCTAAATGTGGCTGCAAAGTGGTAAATGGATAATCGGCTACTTTAGGTGTTGCAGCGGATGCCGCGCGAATTAAACTTGATTTTCCGGCATTAGGTAAACCGACTAGTCCAACATCAGCCAATAATTTTAAGGAAAGTTTCAAACGGCGGGTTTCACCGGGATGACCGGGTGTGAATTGGCGCGGACTCCGATTAGTGCTGCTTTTAAAGCGGGCATTCCCTAGACCATGCCAGCCGCCTTTGGCGACACATTGTGTTTGATCATGGCCAGTCAAATCACCAATCAATTCTTGGGTATCGGCATCAAAGATTTCAGTGCCAATCGGCACTTCTAGAATAAGATCCGCCCCTTTTTTTCCAGCACAATCACTTCCTCTACCGTTTTCGCCTCGTGCCGCTTTATAGAGGCGATTATAATGAAAATCAATCAGTGTATTGAGATTAGTATTCGCTTTTAAATAAACACTACCACCATCGCCACCATCACCTCCATCAGGACCGCCTAAGGGAATAAATTTTTCACGACGAAAACTAACGCAGCCTGCACCACCCTTTCCTGCTTCTACCAGTATTTCAACTTCATCTAAAAATTTCATAAAAAAACCCCGCCGAGCGGGGTAACCATTAATAAACTATTATCACGCGCGCCTAAGCTAAGGGCGCGGTAATTTAACTTACGTGCTCAACAACTTCCGTTACTGCAGGAACCACATTGACGTAACATCTCAATTTAGGCCCTTTACGAGCAAACTTAACCACACCTTGTACTAAAGCATATAAGGTATGATCCTTACCAATCCCTACATTATTACCTGGATGGTAATGTGTGCCGCGTTGGCGGATGATAATATTCCCCGCTTTAACAGATTCGCCCCCGAAATGTTTTACACCTAAGCGTTTTGAATGCGAATCGCGACCATTACGCGTACTTCCGCCGGCTTTTTTGTGTGCCATGCTATACCCCTTCCCCTATAAAATCTCAGTAATCTCAACCGCAGTATAATGCTGCCGATGACCCATTTGCTTTCGATGGTGCTTACGGCGCCGAAACTTAACGATGGTGATTTTATCACCGCGACCATGCTCTACTACACGTCCTCTAACCAGTGAACCTGATAAAGATGAGGCGCCTACTTTGACGTCGGTTTGGTTAGCCACAAGCAATACTGGAAACTCAACAATCTGGTCAATCTCTGCCGGTTGCTTTTCTAGTTTGATTACTTCGCCTTTAGCGACTTTATATTGTTTTCCACCACTGCTAATAACTGCGTACATTATACTCTCCAAATGATACTAAGATGGTTTCTATCACATCTTTAGCCTTTTGACTGGCTCCCCGAACAGGACTCGAACCTGTGACCCAATGATTAACAGTCATTTGCTCTACCAGCTGAGCTATCGGGGAATTTATGCCGTTAAGGCCGCTTATAGTAATAGCAGCGCTGGAATGGGTCAAGTGCTGAAAGAAATTTATTTATCCTATTTCAGCATTTTAATTAAGCGCTATTAAATCAATAACACTTACTTAAAAACACTAATAAAAGCGCCGAGTGGCTGACTGTTAATTATCCACTCATTGGTTTTTACCCGGCTAAAAATACAATTAAAACAATAGCTTAACCATTCCAACCCAAACTTTCAGAAAAATTTGACGCAAATTTTGCGCATAGAAAAAATGTCACGGCTATTTTTCTGCAAATCAAGCGGCTCGACGAGTTAAATTAAGGGCTTAAACGCGTCGATGTTTCTTTAGAAAGTGCCATAAATGCCAATTCGATTGTCAAGTTAACCAACACTCGGGTTCAGTTTGTAAGGTTCTAATAGCATTAAAGCGGAAGCTGCGGTAATGCGCCTCTACGCTTATTAATAACTTCATTAAGGCGCGTGTAAGTCCATCCAATATATTCACTGTAGGATTTAAAGTAATCGTATTTAACTGATTGAATAGACGATACGCTTTATGATGAAGCCTTTAGGTAAAGTACGGGAATAGTGGCTATCCATAATAAAATATCCTGCACAACCTTACTTGAAAAGCGCTTAATCTTCAGCCATAGATTACTTGATACCGATATACGACAAATACTATTAAAAATAAGATCTTGACGCGATCTTAGCGCGTCAAGATTATTCAGCAGGGATGCCTAAGAAGTAATGGGTTTATTTATTAAACTCATCTAACTTATCTTTGTATTCGTTTTTTTCTTGCTCAGACTTGTCTAACTGTTCTTTTAATTCCTTACCTCTCTTTTCACAGTCATCCAACTTATCTTTGACCTTCTTAACTTCATCTTCCAGTTTCTTTTTGTCGAGTTCATCTTTTAATTCCTTACCTTTTTTCTCACAGCTGTCTAATTTCTCTACGTATTCTTTTAATAGTTTTTCAAGCTCTTTGACCTTATCTCTTAATTCTTTTCGCTCTGTAGTACATTCTTTTAAGCGTTTGTCGTTATTAATTTTATCTAATTCACATTGGGTCAGTTCATCCTTAATATTAACGTCCAGATCCAGTTCAGCCCTAAACGAAGTGAGCCCTACTAAAGGTAATTGGGGTACGTCAGTATTCGCTGGGATAGAAAAATTCTCGCCCACTAAACTATGATCCTCATAAAGCACCAGCTTACAGAGATTACCGGTTTTGACGGCAACCAAAATGTCGTTTAAAGAATCAGCGATATCTTTTAAGCCTTTTCCAAAATCGACTTCATAACCAACATAAGCGATATAGGCATCTCCCTGATAATTGGTTTTAGTATAAAAAATGGCTTCGGTAGGGCCTGGTTCTTTTTTAGTTGTTTTAGATAAAGTATAAATCACACTCTTTCTCCTTTAATCTTTAAATAAAGAAAGATTATCTCGCAAAGATTAGTAATATAATTTAATATACATTTTAAAGCGTGCGATTAATTAGCAAACTTAAGGGTGCATTTAATGCGCTTAACTTCTTGTAGTCTTTTCTTCCATCTCTTAAAATCAACATAAATTGTTCAAAATCCATGAGCGTCGCTAAAATCGATTCCATGCTTTTGAATATTTAATACGTTTTTCTCTTCGTCCCATCAAAATACATCACATGATGTACTTGTCATTCAGTCCAATGGTAGTTACGTAAAGAACAACGTATAAAATTATTAGGTCGTCAGCAACAGATTTAAGGATGCCCTTTTTTGTGCATTGGGATAGCCAAAATAAGCTAGCACCTCAATCGAGGTATAACGTTTATTACATTTTGGGCAATGTCTTCGACGTAAGATTTTTTTGCCTTCCTCAGTTTTTCTTGAATTAATCACACGGGTTTTTGCATATTCACAAAATGGATTCAAACACTTCATTAGTAGACTTCCTTCTATAAATTCAATGAATAAAAAACTTGATGTAAAACTATATGACGCTTAATAATTTTTAATATTAAGAATTAAAAAATAAATACGCTATAAGCGACGAATAGTTCCTGATTGAATAACATAGCGTCTTAGCTTTTTAGGTTCGTCTTTTAATAATTTTTGCATTCTCATCCTTTTTTGGCGAAGTTTTCTGCGTACTCGTATCTCTCTAACCAATGGAAAACCATTAATAAGTAATAAAAAAAATTGTCGAATTTTGGAACATTTAAGACATTGGCTCATATTTTTCTCCATTAAAAATAAACATTTATCTAAGCTTTCATTATAATTCTTCTTCATTTTCAGTAACTAAATGATTTTCTAACTGACTTGATTGTTTTATGTTTCTTGGTCTAGGAATATATTCGGTAAAACCATTAAAACTATTTTGATGTTCAATCTGACCGGTTAAATAGATAGGTGCTTTGCTTAATTTTTTTTGTTCGCTATTGATTCGATAGCGACGCTCAAATTCTTTTTGCAAAAAAACTAATTCTCGTTCGGATTGTTGGCATAATAAAATCCATCCACCCATATCTTGAATCACATCGTGAATCAACGAATCATTGAATCTGACACTCTCATAGTGACCCACTTGACGAATCGCGGTGATAACTTCTATCCAAGCCGCTAAACTTTTGCTTTCACCATCCCCTTCAATCGCCTTTATCCAATCAGCGGGACTAGGAAAGTTTCGTTTAGCATATTCTGGATTCTTTAAAAAATTCCATAATGTCGTTTCGAATGCGACGTAAGAGTATTTTTTTAAACAATTCCAATAAGTATGTAATAACAATGCTGAAAGTTTGCGGTTATAAACTTCAGCTAAAATCATTAACCCTTGTGTGAATTTCTCCTGATCCTGAAGTGTCATAAAACATTTTTTCCTTTGACTGATAGCCAATGAGTTTGCCCTTCAGTGGCGTTAGTAGATTCAGCAACAGGATCGAGCCATTTATTTGAGATTTGTAAATTATGATCAAACGTCATCGGGAATGAACGACATACCACTGAAAACGGCATTTTTTTTTGTTGTTGTTGTTTTGTTAACCAGGTCTGAATATGGCGCAGAATATGTTGACGCGATTTACGTTTATTCGGATTAGCAATATTCCAATTCATCAGTTTATGTAATTCGCTTAACACATCAATGTCACTATAAATACGCTGCCACTCTTCAAGTGCTTGTTGAGTAACCTGATAACTTTCATTGCATTCCAGCGGGATTGCCAATAGAGATTCTGACTGTGCTAATTGTTTAGAAATTAAATTCAACGAGTGCTCTTGTGAGAATTGAGTGTTTTCCTTCTCTTCCTTCTGTTCCTGATCCGGTTCCTGCTCTTGTTCCTGTTCTTGTTCCTGATTAAAACAAGTATTGGTTGATCCCTGTTTAGCATCTTTAATGTTGCATTGACGCAAGGTTTCACTAAAAGCTAAAGCGAAGGCTTTGCCTAAGCCTTGAATGGAAGACTCTAATCTATAGTAGGCTTCATTTTTCAGAGCACATTCAGGAATTTCATCCCAATGCACCGCCCAACTTCGCACGACATTCGGTGATTGTGGTTTATTGTATTTAATTGCATTGGGAATAAAAATCACGCGGGCTTTAAGATCGGCTTTGACCAAGCCTTGTGTCACTACCTCTTTTAACGCACGTTGAAATCCTATTAATGACCATGCTAATTCCTCTGCCATCGCGCCAGCACCGGCACGATACAAACCGGGGATCGAAGTGGTATGCGGATTACTTAATAAATAAAGAAACAATGCTTGACCACTGGGTTTCAGCGGTGTCAATGATCGGAATTTTTTATCACACCAAATTCTAACATCTAACATTCGATAACGCATATTTTACCTTAATAACTATAACTAACTAAAAAAACTTTTTGTTGTACATTCGTTACGCTAACAAAAATCTTATTGATACTTTTTTATTTTTTCTGATTAGAAAACATTGAATATAATTTTTTAGCTTTAGAAATGCTGAAAATGTGTTGATCAACTTTCTCAATCAATTCAGAATTTGCAAATAATTTTATTTTCTTAGCATTTTGATAAGTAAAATGACTACCAAAACCTAAACGATTAGCGATCAACTGTCGTAATGGCATTCGCTTTTGCACACTAACTTGTGCAGCCTTATTCACAAGTCGAGTTTCTTGATAAGTTTTTTTACAAAGATCAACTGATTTTTTTAGTTTAGCGAGATCCGTCCGATACCCTTGTCGACTTCCTAAAAATTTTTCTAGTGCAATGCCGATATCAACTCGCTCACTGATCAGGAAGTTTTTTACGAATAGTTCACTGTTGTAATGACCATTAGCTAAATCAAGCAAAGAAATTCGCCATGCGGGTATGGTTTTTTTGTTATAAAATTTATAGAGACAAAAAATGTTTTCACCAAAAATCAATCGATTCTGTCCATCCACACAAATTGAACGATGCTTATGAAGCGGGATTAATTTATCTTCCTCAGAAATTATTTTGACTTTCTTTGTCATGGTGATGCGCTCTATGCCAACATAAACCAACTCACAAGGTGGCAAATCAAACTTGGGTAATTGTAAGGTTAAGTGTTTTAAACGTTGTACAATATGAAACGGCACCAAGTCCTTCCAAGGAATTTCTCCATCGGTTAAATATTCTATTTGCAAGGCATATTCTAAAGGAATTTTACTGACCCCTTTTATCCAGGCATAAACATGTTCACGATGAATGCCTAACTTTTTTGCCAAATGTCTAACTGAGCCTAAGCTGCAAATGGCTTTATCTAACATTACTTCTTGCATGAACTCACATCCTTATTTTCGTTCTACAAAAAAGTCTAAACAATACAAATTAAATTTTTTTACTTCATCATTGCGTATCTTATGCAAACAAAATAAACACTCAGAGAGAATTAGGAGTCAATATGCAACCCCGTTTGATTCGTTTACGTGATGCACCAAACTATTTAGGTATGGATCGAAATCGATTCAATAATGAAGTCAGACCTTTTTTAGTTACCGTAAAAATTGGCCAACAAGGAATTGCTTTTGATCGTTTGGATCTTGATCGATGGGTTGATGGCTATAAAAAACAACAAGGTAAACCTGCACAACGGACCTACCCATTGCATGATGAAACACCGATTTTAATGGATGAAAAAAAGTCAATAAAAAAAATCAAAAATAGGCTTGATGAAAAATTCCAGAAATTGGTGGATCAGTTACTAAAAAAATCTAACGTTACTTTGTAAGTCTGCATAAAAAAATAATTTCTGGCTCGAATTGTTTATTTAAATGATGGAAATTAACCTATGGGAAAAAAGCGCATACCGGGTCTCATTAAACGAGGGAAAATTTGGCATATTAATAAAAAAATTTATGATCGACGAATTTGCGAAAGCACACAAACTACATCATTAGCCGAAGCTGAACGTTATTTAATTCATCGACTGGAAGCGTTGCGCCAAGCGACTGTTTATGGATTAAGACCAACGCGCTGTTTTCGGCAAGCGGCTATTAAATTTTTAACTGAAAACCAACATAAAGCCAGCTTATCTACCGACGCCCGCTTGCTCAAACAATTAGATCCATTTATTGGTGATTTACCTTTAACTGCCATCCACCAAGGAAATTTACAAACCTATATACAAACTCGTAAAGATGCCGGTGTAAAAAATCGAACCATTAATTATGGATTACAAGTGATCCGGCGTATTTTAAATCTTGCCGCACAAGAATGGTTAGATGAAAATGGTCTCAGCTGGTTAGCGAGTACACCAAAGATCCGTTTATTAACTGAAAACAATAAGCGACTACCCTACCCTTTATCCGTGGATGAAGAACGACGCTTGCTAGAATATCTACCCTTTCATTTAAAACAAATGGCGATATTTGCCATCAACACCGGATGTCGGGATCAAGAGATTTGTCACTTACAATGGCAATGGCTAGTGGACGTTCCCGAACTTAATACCTATGTATTTATTATTCCGGCTCGCTTAGTTAAAAATCGACAAAACCGACTGGTTATTTTAAATCAATCAGCTCTACAGATCATTGAAACGCAACGCGGCAGGCACCCGATATTTGTTTTCACTTACCGAAATAAACCGTTAACCCGTATGCTCAATTCTGCTTGGTTAACTGCACGAAACAAGGCCAACTTACCCCATCTTCGTGTTCATGATCTAAAACATACTTTTGGTCGGCGGTTACGCGCTGCTAATGTCAGTTATGAAGACCGACAAGATTTGTTAGGTCACAAAAGTCAACGAGTCACTACTGATTATTCGAACCCGGAACTGGCAAACCTTATTTCAGCAGTGAATGCTATTGTGTCGCAACGTAGTAGTTGTAACGTATTCACCCTATTGAAACATCCGTCGGTTTCTTAGCTCACGACTTACTCAACACTATAAATTCTAATTTTTAAGCGAAGCAATCAGTGATAAATTAAATCAATCGTAAATAGTAATTTTTGGTAAAAAAACTATTGTTGCAAATTCGCACTATTTATGATCACCAACAACAATAACAACAAATAACAATTTAAATCATGGAAAACTATTTTCATGAAAAAAATAATTTTGTAAATTTTAAAATGGAGAAAATTATGGGTGCAGTTATTTCTGGTTTACTTATGACGGTTTTAACCACATTGAATACAGTGCTTAGCTTGTTGAGTGCACTACCAGTGGCTGGAGCTGCCGTTGCACCAGTTCAAAGTGCAATCACTTCGGTGACTAGCGCATTAAGTATTTTAAACTCACTACCTACCCTACCATAAGGTTTCAAAAGGTTTAGTAAAAATAGTTGAAGGGGGTCATTTGACTTCCTTCAACGCTCATCATTACAAACGTCATAACAGGATAAAACTATGTCGATCATTGTTATAACAGGAATGCTATCAAGTGTATTAAGTCTATTAACGACTGCATTAGCGTTGGTGCAAACCTTAACAGGCGCCGAACCCGCGGCTTTAGCGATAAAAGCGGCTATTCTTTCTGTGACGCAAGCCATTGGTATTCTAAATGCCTTGCCACCGATAACGATTCCCTAGAAAAGTAGTCGCGAAAAATGACTTAAAAGGATCGTATGTAATCCATCGGGAATGCATTTTGCATGACTCAGTAAAATACAGTGATACTATGTCATGCATTAATTAATTTTCTTTATCAAAAAAAAACATCTAAACTCAAATGCTTAGCCAAACCAGTGGCTGACTGTTAATCACCCACTCGATAACCTAAAAAGGAAAAACTTTACCCCACGATCTATGTCAGATTAATAACCTAAACCATCGTCTAATTTTCATACAATTTTTTGTATCATTTGCCGATCGAGCCTGTTAGAATGCTCATCTTTTGAGCTAAAGATGTTACTTGGCTCAGCTTCAAGCCAGGAACTTTTTAGTGAACTTTACAGAATTTAACTTTAACCAACAGATTTTATCCGGTATTCAAGCCCAAGCTTATCAAGTCGCCACTCCTATCCAAGCGAAAGCCATCCCAGCTATCTTGCAAGGTCAAGATGTTATGGGTTTAGCCCAAACCGGGACTGGTAAAACCGCCGCCTTTGCATTACCACTCTTGCAACGGCTGATGGGTGGAACCAAAGGTCAGTTACGTGGACTCATCTTAGCGCCAACACGAGAATTAGCCGATCAAATCTATGTGTCTATTAAGAAACTCGGCGCCAAAACCGGTTTACGATGCGCAACTATTTATGGTGGTAAAGTCAATTACAGGGAACAATATCAAACATTGCGAAGCGGTATTGATATTGTAGTGGCTTGTCCTGGTCGTTTACTCGACTTATTGCAAAACGGTAAAACTCAGCGCGACCAAGCAAACCTACAGCATATCGAGGTATTAGTATTAGACGAGGCCGATCATATGTTTGATCTCGGTTTCCGCGAACCGCTCTATCAAATTTTAAAATACTTGCCCAAACAACGCCAAAACTTACTTTTTTCGGCAACAATGTCCGCTGATATTCGCTTATTAGTCGATAAAGTATTGAATAATCCGGTATCGATTAAGATTGGCGAGTCAGCCCCCGCGCAGACGGTCACGCAAACCTTGTTCCCGGTTCCAGAAGCATTGAAGACTGATTTATTAGAAACCATTTTACAAAACAATGACGTACAATCTGCCATCATTTTCACCCGCACCAAACATCGTGCCAAACGATTAGCTGAACATCTCGGTCACCTTGGCTATAAAGCCACCTCTTTTCAAGGAAATTTATCGCAAAGTAAACGTAAGAGTGCACTCGGTAAATTTCGGCATGGCGAACTAAAATTTTTAGTGGCTACTGATGTTGCCGCACGCGGCATTGATATTGATCATATTTCCCATGTCATAAATTTTGATATGCCAAATACTGCAGTCGATTACACGCATCGTATTGGTCGTACCGGACGTGCGACTAAATTAGGTGCGGCTTTCAGTTTAATTACCAGCGCAGATAGACGCCAAATTCGTTCTATTGAACAGCTAATGAAGAAACGCTTGGAACAATGCGTGCTTCCTGAATTCGATTATAAAGCAAAAGCAAAAGCGCTCGCCGAATTAACGCTAGCCGATCGACCCAGACAGTTTTCTTATGCTCAGCAAAACACTGGCTTTAAAAAACCCCACTCACGTTCACACCACAAAAATTTTGCTAGAAATCGAAGAAATAAAACAGGGGACTAACTCGCCGCGAATTAGGTTTGGCGGATAAGTGTGAAAACCTACTTTCTACTGAATAACGCTTTACTGAAATTTATTGTACAATAACCGACGGTTCGATCAGCTGGACTTACTTGAAGTAAATTCTTTGTCGCTGGGCGACGTCAACTTTTTGAGATACAGAATTTATTTAAGGATAAATAAGTACTGCAGATAAAGTTGGCAATAAAGCCCTACTGTAAAAAAGAATTGTGTAGGTAAGTCTAATCAGAATAAAACTTTTAGGGTGGTGGCTATGAATTTTCTTGATGATTCGCAACGTGTTAAAACAGGACTTGCCGAAATGCTCAAAGGTGGCGTGATTATGGATGTCACTAATGTTGAGCAAGCACTCATCGCTGAAGCGGCAGGCGCTTGTGCCGTCATGGCGCTTGAACGCGTACCAGCTGACATTCGCAAAATGGGCGGTATTGCACGGATGACCTCACCTAAAATTATCCAAGATATTATGCAAGCCGTCTCGATCCCAGTCATGGCTAAAGTACGAATTGGACATTTTGTCGAAGCACAGATCTTACAAGCCTTACATGTCGACTTTATTGACGAAAGCGAAGTACTGACTACAGCTGATGATGAATTGCATATTGATAAGCAGGCTTTTGAAGTACCTTTTGTCTGTGGCTGTCGCAATCTGGGTGAAGCATTACGACGGATTGGCGAAGGCGCAGCGATGATTCGTACTAAAGGTGAAGCGGGTTCAGGAAATATTGTTGAAGCGGTACGTCACATGCGCGCTATCACCCGTGAAATTCAACAACTTACTATTTTAAAAAAAGAAGAACTCTACACTCAGGCAAAAGTCTTAAATGCTCCTTTAGAATTAGTACTTTGGGTTGCTGAACACGGTAGATTACCAGTGCCCCACTTTTCTGCGGGAGGTGTTGCGACGCCTGCAGACGCTGCTTTATTACGTCAATTGGGAGCAGAAAGTGTCTTCGTCGGTTCAGGAATTTTTAAATCAGCCGACCCTGAAAAACGTGCCTGTGCCATCGTGTTAGCCACTACTCATTTTGATAATCCGGAAATATTACTTAATGTTTCCAATGATTTAGCCGAAGGTATGAGTGGTTCTACTCTACAGTCCGAACAACCAATAATCAGCAATGTGGTCTAATTATGCATATCGGTGTGCTTGCTTTACAAGGTGGCTATCAAGCCCATATTAACTGTTTAAATAATCTCGGTGTGTTTTGTTCGTTAGTACGAGATCGTCGAGCTTTGATGGCGTGTGATGCATTAATATTTCCGGGTGGCGAAAGTTCTGTTCTAATCAAGCTGCTTAAACAACAGCAGCTGTGGACCGCTCTAATGGATTACGACAAACCGATTTTAGGTGTTTGTGCTGGAGCCATATTACTTGCTAAAACCGTATTATCGCCGACTCAAGAAAGTTTGGGACGTATTCGCATTTGTGCAACTCGCAACGCCTATGGTAGACAACTGGCTTCTCAAATTGTCAATGGCCACTGTATGGTTAGAGATGCCGCGATGGAAATGGTTTTCATCCGCGCACCTCAATTAACCTTACTCGAAAACGCCGAGATTACTGTATTGGCGAAATATCAAGATCAAATCGTTGCCGTACAGGAAAATAATATTATTGCAGCAAGTTTTCATCCTGAACTTAGTCAAGATAATTATTTGCATCGCTATTTTATCAAGCAAGTTGGATGCAGTACGGTTAACGTTTAACAACTTAACTTTTCAACGGCTCATTCTGCGACTACGTGCACAATTGACTTCTTTAATCAGATCGTTTTCGATATGGTTTTCGGTCACGCCTGATTTATGGAAACTTTGACTCCTTCTAAAGAATTCATGCGGATTATAGTGTATTGGGTTTCTTATTTTATGTTCATCAATAACCGCCGTTTGTAGCTGGGCTTCTCGACATTGATCTTCTTTTTGTAGGGACACATTCGCTACATAGCTCAACCCTTCATCATTGGTCGCTAATATTTCAGTTATTTTTTTTATGGCTGTCATCAAGCCTTCTAAGGTTTTAGCTATCATTTTTCCATCTAATTCAACCCTATTGTTTTTTTTAATTTTTTTATTTTTTTTATAATCTTTTGGGACGGATGTTTTAAAGGCGTTTTTTTTACGTTCTCGGTAGGTTTTTAGTTGTTGTAAATTTTCCAAGAAGCCTTTATAAAGATCCTTATGTTCTTCTCTTCTAAAGGCGGCCGCTGAATTCCATTGTCTATAAAACTCTTTATTCTCTATTTTCATCCTTAAACCAGCAATCATCTCAAAAATGGTTAATAAACATTCGCAATCAACACCTGTCAACATTAAATTTTTTAACGCAGGTTTCATAAAATCCTTTATTTTTCGGTAAGCTTCATGATCTGACTCACTAAAATTACCTAGACCATGCCTATCGGTCATTTTTTTTAAAGAAGGGGCGTAATTTTTCTTAAAAGAAGTTATTCTATGAGTCACTCTGCTTAAATAGTTATCTGCTAAACTAATAGAATGGATTAACAATGTATGCCTTTCATTTGACGAGAGTTCATCTCCGGACGCTAGGATACAATTTTTTAGCATGATCAGAGAATTTTGATCAATTTCCTCAACCGGATCTATCTTTAAACATTTACAAATTTCGTCAATAGAAATCTTTTCTTTAATATTAAATTTTTCGTCTGCTAAGCCATTCTGTTCTAACAAATTCAAAGATATTTTACGCTGTAATTCACTTTGTATTTGATCAAGTGGTGACATTTGCGCCTCAGCTAATCTTTCTTGCATTTTTAATGCAATAATTGCCTCTTCTTGTTGCGATTTTTCTTCTTTCTCGGCAAACATTCTAGCCGCATTTTCATTTATTTTTTCTTGAAGAGCCTGAGCTTTTGCTTGTTGTTCTTGCTGAAGCTCAGCCTTGATTTTTTCTCGTTCATCAATAAGTTGAGATCCATTCTTTGTTGACATTTGGTAAGCTAGATTATTTTCATTTATAAAATTGTCCCAGTTTGTTTTTATATCAATTAATAAATGTAATTGGTCGGTTTGAGAGGATAAAGTTAATTTATCAATGAGAGGGAGAAAAAGATCATAATACCCCAGTATTTGTGCACGATAACCGGTTTCGTGGGTAGTTGAAACAAACTTTAATAGCCTATCTAAGAAAAAAATAAATTCGCGCCTTAGAGAATCTTGTAGAAAATTTCCTTTCATTTTATCAATAAAGCGTTTTTTCATGGTCTCTAGTGAGCTTAATAAATGGTCTAACTTTTCATTTTTTTCATTTTTTTCATTTTGATAATGTTCAATGAGTACCGTGATCATATTCAAAGGAGAAGGTAATGTCGCGATAACATCGGTTTCTTGTAAATTATCGTCCGCAAACATTAAATCTTTTAATCGATTAGGTAATAAATTCGATAAGGTATCGAGCATGAAGAAAATAATGGGATCTAAATCAGAATTTAATATTTTTATATTGTTAATCCACATCATCGCAGCACAAAGTACGTAAAGCTGAGTCTGCTTCAATAAAAGAAACTTAGGATTTTCAGGTTTAGGTTCTACAGATAAGAGAAGTGTTAAGTTATCAAAAAAAGGCTGACGAATTATTTCAAATTCATCAAATAATTGTTCTAGATCAAAACAACCACGGATTTCGCTAGGGTAATAAGGAAGTGCCTGATTGAACAATGCAAAAATTCGCTTAGTCGTATGAAAAGTGGTTTTTTCATCGTTCAAATCGCCGATCGATGACTTGAAGTTGATGAACGAAGTATATTTATTTTTAGTGGTTTTTAAGTCTTTAAATTTATCAACACTCGCTCCAGTCAAACGTCTATTTCGGACTTTCTGAAGCCGAGATTGATTCTCTACTTTTGATGCGAAGGCTTCAGTAGTACAGAATTGACGAACTTTTCTTAGCGTGTTCATAATTCCTTTTTCAAGGTTTGGGTTCGCTTCAATAGCCGCTCGCGCTTCATGATTATTAGTTATCTCTAAATAATAACGATTAGTATATCTTTCTAAAATAGCAATTTGTAAGGATATATCGATGCTGGCACTTTTCTTAAGAGAAAAGTGTTCCATGGCGGTAGCGGTTATTAATTTGGGAATATCATCCCGTATTTCCGATTGTGAGGTTAATAATGGTTTTTTATATTTATTTGGCATATTTTTATTTTTGATATTATTGAAGTTAATGTTAATCCTAGATAAAAACACGCTTCCTTAACCATTTATTATCATGCGGTCATCCATTACAATTTTTTTAATACGGTTAAATTATTCTGATTTTTCTGGTTTAGTCACCAGATTTCCGGTAATAATACTTTCTTGTAGCTGTGCAGCAATATCTTTCAAGCCGCCCGACGAATGGGGTAATAGTATAGTTGTACTTTTACTATTAGCGCCAATTTCTTTTAAGGTATCGAAATATTGGGTAATTAACGCCAAATTCATGGTATCTGCTGCGGTCACACCAGGAATGGCTTTTTGAAACTCACCCACCGATTGCTGTAGACCACAAATGATAGCCTTACGTTGGTTAGCAATCCCCTCGCCTTGTAAACGCTTACTTTCTGCTTCAGCTTCCGCTTGTTTTACTTTTAAAATCTTTTCCCCTTCACCTTTTGCTTGAGCAGCCACTTGTAAACGTTGTTGCTCATTGATTTCATTCATGGCCTGTTTGACTTTTTCATCGGGATCAATATTTGTGACTAAAGCTTTAACAATTTCATAGCCAAATTCTTGCATAGTACCGGTTAATTCATTTTTTACCGCATTAGCAATACTATCCTTCTTTTCAAAGACGGCATCTAAACTCATGGTTGGCACTTCGGCACGTACCAAATCCAATACATAGGCCGTGATTTGTTCACGCGCATTCTCTAACTTATAAAACGCATCATAAACCCGATCTTCCTTAATTCGGTATTGAACCGAAACCTGAATCTTGACAATCACATTGTCTTGGGTCTTGGTATCTAAGGTGACATCCAAAGGATAGATGCGCAGCGAAATGGCTCCGGCAATACGTTCGATAAAGGGAATTTTGAAATTTAAACCGGCATGCGCACAACGTGCATATTTGCCAAAACGCTCAATCACATCAACCGATTGTTGGCTCACCGTGAAAAAGCATTTAAAGAGTAAAATCGCTATCGCGATGATCAGAATCAATAATAAGCTTAGGGACATAAAGCAGTCTCTCTGGTTAAAATTTAGCCTAAACTAGCACAACCCCTTGTTAAAGTACAACCGCACAAGGCGTATCGAGCCCTTCCTGAGTAATTTTCAACGTATTCGTTTGCATTTCCCTAAATGCTTGGCAAGCCTTTTCAATATCGACACTATCACTTATGCTTCTAAAAAACGATTGTCGAAACAATTGTGAGTAACAAATAGTTTTATCTCTGAATCGATCTCGCGCATGGGGCAACTCAATTAAAATAGTTTTCAGATATTTTTTAACTTTATTACTTTCCATAGGAATTAAGGTTTTTTTTTCATTTTTTGCTTCTTGATAGTTTTCATATAAAGCATTAGAAATAGTTTGTAATAACTCTTGATTTTTTTGATAATCATCCGTTAATAATGAAGAAGCAGCTTGTTTTAAACCTTCAATCTTTTCTATTAATTTTTTCTTTTCTGAAAAAAAGCTAAAACGTGAAAATGAATTTTCGTTTAACTTTATATTTATTTGAAGAAGTTTAACGATGATTTCTTTTAACAAATAAATCCGGTTCGATTCTATATCGTCAACTTTTAATCTAGCAATCCGACACTTTCTATAATAATAATCTTTGTTTGAAAAATCGATGAATGGATTTTGTTGATGTAACGTTGCGGCTTCAGGCTCTGGAATTTTATTAGGGTGATTGTAATAATAAATAGCTTTAAGTGCATCAATCAACAGAAAAACACTTGCGATTCCAAGTGCAACATAAAACCAAGGCCCTGTGACTAACCCAAAGCTTATCAGCAATAAACTTATCGTTATCGGTCCAGCCACTAATAATATGTCAACGTGTTTTTTAAAATTACTTCTATAATTTTCAGTTAACCATGCATGGTCGGAATTGTTGTTATAAGTTTTAGCTTTACAATAACTTAAACCTAAGGTGATAGCACTAATAATGAGTTTCGAATTACCATAAAGATAAAAAAGGATTTTAAAATGCTGATAAGCGAGACTACTAAAGGGAGAAATACCGTGTGCTATCATGACACCCATGAAAGCCAACATTAAAACAGAAATAAAGATTTTAAAACAAGCATACAAAAATTTGTATGCTTCAACAAAATTTTTATTATCTTGATCAGTAAAATACTTGATTAGCGTTAAAAAAGCTCTAAAAAAATGTAAGATATAGATAAATACATAGATACTTTCCAATACCACCAAGTAGGTTCCATGCAAAATAAATTTAAGCCATGAATCTACTTTATCCTCCTTAAGCCAACTCTTCCCAGTACTACTCAAGCGTTTTAGTACAAGTAAAATGAGTCTCCAACGTGAAATATGATCTTTAGTTTGGGTAAAGGTATCACTAGACTCTAGGGTTTCAGCCAATGTATATTCACCGCTTGTTTGACTCTCAGAACGTGTATCCTGAAGCGGGTTTACGCTTACCAATGACCACTCTGTAACGATTTGGGTTTGAGATTTGTTATTGACTTGTCGCGCCTTTTGTAGCCAAATTTTGGCGCTTAATAACGGAATTTTTAGAGGCACAGAAACTTGACCGATTAGTAGATCGATATTTCTCTCCATTGTTAAAAAAACCGAATCGCTAAATACAAGCCTATAAGACATAGTCTCTACTCTATGAAATAGTTTTCGATTATCCGCTATGCATCATGTGGCTTAGTATAGTTAAGTTTCCTTTTACTATCCTTAAGCCTTTCAAATCGATTAATTATGAGTTTACCAAGGCGGCCTCCGAAACATTGGAAGATAAATGGGTTTCTATTTCATGCGATGCTTGCAGTGCTTGCGAAATCGCTTCACAGGCACCGACCTTTTTCCAAAAAGACTGATAAAAGGTTTTAGGTTTTACGATTTTGGGGCGTTGAGTGCTTTTCTCCTGCTCCGCCAGAAAAACTAAATGACCTAAGATGGATTGCAGTGCAAAATCATCTAAAACTCCGATGGTTTTCGTTGCGAATAAATCACTGTTTTCTAGAATCAGTTCGATTAAATCATCAAGGTTATCGGTGTTTAAGCTCCAAGCTAATTCAAGCAATAAATAGTCTTCTTTGACCTTTAGTTTTTCTTCGGATGAAAAAAAACGACTGATTCGGCTCAATTTGGCTATGCTTGCTCTGCGTTTCCTCAATTCGAATATTTTTAGCAACGTCACTTTCAAAAGAAAGTTTTTATTAACTTTGATAACATCATAAGCTTGTGGAAAATCTTCTGAAATATCGGTAGCTAAATAATAGATTGGAGAAATAGTTTGGTAATAATCGCGGTGACTCTGACAGGACAATTCGAATTGTTGCTGATTAAGATTGGCTGGTGCAGGATTTGGGATATCCGCATCATTAAAATAACAATAAATCGTTAAAATAACATCTTGTGTGCAAAGCAATATCAGTGCCGCAATAATCGCAGAAACACCCAAACTCGGCGCAACAATGGTCACTAATAAAGCCACCCAACTCAAACCAAATAAAAATAAAAATTTTTTTATTTTTTTAATTTGCTGCTTTTGTATTAAAGTGTTTTCAGCCGAAATTTGCTTATTTTTATTGATTTTATAGATCACATAAAGGGTTGCAGCGATTAATGAAACCGCCATTAATCCATCAGCTATTAACAACAATGGATTAGACCAGACTAAAATACGCGTACCTATATTGAATAGGCTGGTTAATAGGATAAACAATAGACCCGCACTCAATAAACAGGCATGTTTGGTCATGTTTTCTCGATATTGCGCCCGCCTCCATCGCTGATCGATGCAGTTTTTATCTATTTTTCGAGAAGTAATGCTACTCACCAACAACACGATCGAACTATGAATCAGCTTGAGAATAGTGTAGGCAAAAAAAGAAGTTAATAAAATGGTGGGCAATGAAGCTAAACCCCAACCCAGTAAAACTAATGCGATAACGGCGATAGACGCTTTAAAAACCGCAAATAAAAACTTACAGGTAGTCCCTAAATTTTTATTTTTAGTTTGGAAAATATAATTATAAATCCGTAAACCTGCCCTAGAAAGATGAAAAAAATAGAGACAGAAAGTAAAAAATAAGGGCAGTTTAGTGAGATATTTAGCGATAGTTTCAAGGCGCTTTAAGACGAACGATAAGGCCCGCCAAAAATCAGTAGAAGTGATGTGTTCCTGTAGGTTAGAAACAATCATGGGCATTAAGCTGATTAACCCCTAATAAGGAAGGCGGGATTATACTAAACTTTTTTAAAAAATTCTTGTTAAATTTCGGTTTTTTTATTAATTAAGGGTTTTTTAAAAAAAGCTTGTTAAACTAGCTAAAAACTTATTAAAATGCTTAGTTATGTCAAACATTTCACCGATTCCATTATTTGATAGTTTAAAGTTTACCGACCCCAAAAAAAGCTTTCAACATCTTTCAGTGACTCTCGATAAATCTTACGCCAACCAAGATTATTCCCAAGCGATACATTTTCTTTATAGTTATCGTGGCAGTGAAGCGACATTTAATGCCTATCGGCGTGAAATTGAACGTTTACTACAATGGAGCTGGTTTATTTTGGGGAAATCGATCAAAGAATTACGTCGTGATGACTTTGAAAGCTTTATAGAATTTTGCCAACAACCTCCCAAACACTGGATCGGTGTTAAAACCGTCGCACGTTATATCACTCAGCAAGGTATAAGAAAGCCGCATCCCGACTGGAGACCCTTTGTTGCCACGATTAATAAAATGGCTAGCCAACAAGGTATTATGCCCGATATAAAGAAATATGCCTTATCACAAAAAGCCTTACAAGCCATTTTTGCGGTCTGCGGAAGTTTTTATAATTATCTCATTCAAGAGGACTATATTCATTTTAACCCTGTCGCACAAATACGCCAAAAAAGTAAATTTATCCGTCAGCAAAAAAGCAATCATCAAGTCCGTCGTCTCAGTGAATTACAATGGTCCTATGTTATCGAAACCGCTGAGATCCTCTTTGAACAAAAACCAGAGTTACACAATCGAACCTTATTTATTATGAAAGCCTTATTTGGGATGTATCTACGTATCTCTGAACTCGCAGCAAGTCCACGTTGGGAACCACAGATGGGCCATTTTCAAAAGGATTCAGATGGGAATTGGTGGTTTTTAACGGTCGGCAAAGGAAATAAAGAACGCTTAATTAGTGTCAGTGATGATATGTTAGAGGCTTTAAAACGTTACCGTGAAAGTTTAGGACTGATGAGCTTGCCTAGTCGAGGTGAAACCACTCCTTTAATTAGCAAAGCCAGTGGGTTAACAGCCATTCAAAGCACTCGACAGATTCGTTGTATTGTCCAAGCTTGTTTTGATGCTGCTTTTGCACGCATGGATGCGGATGGCCTTAAAGAAGAAGCGATAGAATTAAGAACCGCCACCGTACACTGGTTGCGTCATACCGGGATTTCCGAGGATGTCAAACACCGTCCTCGTGAGCATGTACGCGATGATGCGGGCCATAGCTCTAGCGCCATCACTGATCAATATATTGATGTTGAAATGCGTGCTCGCCATGCTTCGGCTAAAAAGAAAAAAATTGATCCTTTAACCTAAAATCACGTTATTTATTTTAAATTAGAGTTACTCAACATTAATCTTTAGGTAAATACGGTATCATTATTTTTTCAAATAAAGATATAAATGTTTAAACAAATAATAAAAATAGCTTAGCTTTAACCTAAATAACTTAAGAAACAATCGCTTCTAAAGCCCTTTTTTGGAAGCAGTAAAACAAGAAAAACAGTCTATGACTCAATCAGCAATGAACTTGAAGCCCAATCTCTAGCGATCAAAAATTTTTCGGTGAGTGCTGCTTCTTTTGATCCAGGCTCGGGTTGCCAATTATATTGCCAATGTGCTTGAGGGGGTAGTGAAGTTAATATTGATTCTACTCGACCACCGCTTTGCAAACCAAATAATGTCCCGCGATCGTAGATCAAATTAAATTCTACATAACGACTGCGTCGATATGCTTGAAATTGTCGTTCACGTTTACCATAGGCATGGTTTTTACGTCGTTGCAGTATTGGAAGATAAGCCAGTAAAAAATGATCGCCTACACTTTTAATAAATTCAAAGCATTGATCAAATTCCCATTGATTCAAATCATCAAAAAATAATCCGCCAATACCTCGGGCCTCTTGTCGATGCTTTAAATAAAAATAGTCATCACAATTTTTTTTGTACTGTGGGTAAAGTTCTAAACCAAACGGATCGCAGCTTTGTTTAGCGGTGAGATGCCAATGCCGACAATCTTCTAAAAAAGCATAATAGGGGGTTAAATCAAACCCGCCACCAAACCACCATTGGGCTGGTTGCGAATCGGTCGCTGAGGCCACAATAAAACGTAAATTCATATGCACCGTAGGCACATAAGGATTACGTGGATGAATAATTAAAGAAATTCCAGTGGCTTGAAATCCCGTCGAAGCTAAAGAAGGATGTCGTTGACTTGCACTTGCCGGTAAGGCCTTACCAAAAACATGTGAAAAATTAACCGCGCCGCGCTCGATGATCAATCCTTCACTTAAAACACAGGTTTTTCCCCCTCCTCCTTCTGCACGCAACCAATCATCTATTAAAAACTTTTGTTGTTGATCTTCATTTTCTACATTCAAACAAATCTTAGTTTGCAAGCCCAGTAAATAATGTTTGATTGTCGGAATAATTACGTCATAATTCATAGCAAGAATTTTTAATTAAAATTAAATCATCATAAAACGTGGAGCACGACATGCCCTGGATTAAAGCATTACATATCATCGCCATGGTCGCTTGGTTTGCTGGTTTATTTTATTTACCGCGTTTGTTTGTTTACCATGCCGATGCCAAGGACACAATCAGTATTGAACGCTTTAAAATCATGGAACATCGTCTTTACTATTACATCATGCTGCCAGCGGCTTTATTGACTTTATTCTTTGGCTTTATTTTATTTAGCTTTTCTGCCCATTATTATGCTCAAGCGACATGGATGCAATTAAAATTAGGCTTAGTTGCTGTATTAATCCTGTTTCACCTTTATTGTGGAAAATGTTTGCGTGATTTCAAACTGGATAATAATCAACACGCTAGCCTATTTTATCGCTGGCTGAATGAATTACCGACCTTGTTGCTCATCGCTATCGTCATTGTCGCTGAGGTACAACCTTTCTGATTTATATTTCTATCATTTCAAAATCTTCTTTCACTGCCCCACATTCGGGACAACGCCAGTTAATAGGCACATCCTCCCAACGGGTTCCTGGCAAAATATTATCTTCTGGCCAGCCTTTTTCCTCATCGTAGATATATCCACAAAGTAAACACATATATTTTCTAAACACTTTTACGTCGGTTGTCATTTTTTCACTCTTAGTCAATTAACACTTAATGGTTTTTGTTCGAATTCTTGTATTCAAGTACTTTTCTGAATTAAGTGCCAGTTAGTGTATTTTTATCTCGGTTATTTTTCAATCATAAATAAAGCGCGAACAAACTCTTGAGCTGAAAAAACCTCTAGATCGTCAATTCCTTCACCCAAACCCACAAAACGAATCGGTAATCTTAGTTTTTTAGCGATGGCAAAGATCACGCCACCTTTGGCGGTACCATCTAATTTAGTCAGCATCAGACTGGTTAAGGAGAGTGCGTCATTAAATGCGTCGGCTTGCATTAACGCATTTTGGCCAGTGCCGGCATCCAGCACTAACATAATTTCATGAGGCGCTGTCGCATCCAATTTACTCATCACTTTTTTTACTTTTTGCAATTCCTGCATTAAATTATTCTTAGTATGCAAACGTCCGGCAGTATCCGCAATTAACACATCGATATTTCGCGCTTTAGCAGCTTGAAAAGCATCGTAAATCACTGAAGCACTATCGGCACCCTGATGTTGTGCAACGATAGGAATATGATTGCGCTCTGCCCAAATGCTTAATTGCTCAGTCGCTGCGGCTCGAAAGGTATCACCTGCTGCTAACATCACCTGCTTTCCTTGTTTCTGCAAATAATGAGCCAGCTTACCAATACTAGTGGTTTTACCCACACCATTCACACCGACCACTAAAATTACTGTGGGTTTATGTTCGGGATTGATGACTAAGGGAGCTTCACAAGTTTGTAATAATTCACCCAATTGCTGCTGTAAAACCTCCCATACCGCCTGACCATCGGCTAATTGATTACGGGCTAGCTTCAAGGTTAACTGCTCAATAATAGCTTGTGTGACGCTGGGGCCGACATCTGCCATTAAAAGTAAATCTTCCACTTCATCAATTAATGCCGCATCAACCTGTTTTTTACCTAAAACTAAATTGGCAAGACTTTCAGTAAGCTGATGCCGAGTTTTTTGTAAACTTTTTTTTATGCGACTAAAAAAACTAGTTTTACTATCATGATTACGGTTAACTGTCACTTCCTCACTAGGAAGCTCGAATTGAGATTCTTTACGTTTTAAAAATTTAAACATAATCTATACTCACAGGAATCGGATTTTTGGCCAATGCCGCGCGATCATACCGTAGTTTATGTGTAGACAACATAAAACATTTATTTAAATCATACTTTCTATGAAAAAAGGCGAAATAAGAATCATCGGTGGACAATGGCGAGGTAGAAAGCTTCACTTTCCTGCTATACCCGGTTTACGTCCGACACCTAATCGCGTCCGCGAAACCTTATTTAATTGGTTAGCCCCCTACTTAGTCGATGCCCATTGTTTAGATTTATTTGCAGGGAGTGGGGCTCTAGGCCTTGAAGCCCTCTCGCGATACGCGAAATCAGTCAGCTTTATTGAGCAATCAAAGCTATTAGTCTCCTATTTAAAAACCCAACTGAAGCACCTAAACGCTGAAAATCAAGCCCAAGTTTATCAGACCCAATTTCCTTTTAAAGCCAGCCAACTATTTAAACCTAATCGACCTTTATTCAATATCGTCTTCTTAGACCCACCTTTTCAGCAGAATTTGCTGGGTTCGGCCTGCGCTTGGTTAGTGAAAGAGGGTCTACTAGCCGCAGAAAGCTTGATTTATATCGAGGCCGAAGCTGCGCTCAGCAGGCTGATATTACCGGAAAATTGGGAAATTCAGCACTTTAAAACCGCCGGCAAGGTCCATTATGCCTTAATCAAATCAAAGCCCTGAATCATATCTTGACTTTATATTACCTTCTTGTTTCAATGCCTTAGTAGGTTACAGAATTTTATCTAAAATAAGATAAGCATGAAAAAAATAACAGTCGCGCTTTTTGTGAGTCTACTATCGGGGTGTGCTTCACAAAATTTACCTAACTCCATGACCCCTTCGCTTAATGGCTCAGATGATGCCTCAGTCAAGCTTGCTGAAGCAGCACGTTCGGTAAGTCAATCATTAAATGAGTTAAAAGAATTAGAAAAAGCGTCTAGTCCGCCGATTAGCAAACCATTACCTTATCCTAGCGCTTCAGGATTAGAGAAAACTATCGCTTCGGTCGATTGGTCAGGCCCTGTTGAACCGTTATTACAGCGTATCGCCAAACTTGCCCATTACCATTTAGAAATCATTGGAAAACATCCGGCGGTTCCCGTTTTAGTGACTATCTCTTCACAAAATACGCCTCTCAACTATATCATCCGTGACGCCAATCTTCAGGCAGGGGAAAAAGCCAATATTATTGTTTATCCGGGCATTAAGACTATTGAATTACGTTATGCAAAATATTAAAAAATATTTGGACCTTTTTTTACACAACGCAAAACATCACTCTGTGCAACAGAAGCGTCTACGTCTAATTGCTGGCTTAAGTCTTTGCGCAGTGCTTAGTGCTTGCAGCACTACCCAACCCAATTACCAAACCATTGGCAGTTTAGATAGCTTAAACCAATTACAAGACTTACATGCACAGGTCAGCAAGCATAAAAAGCAAATGACTGCGTTGCGTTCACAGGCCCTCCAAGATATTGCCATGAGTATCGGTGCTCAAGCCGGCTTAGCTTGGCGTTCTGAACACATTAATCAACTATTAACCAAAAATTCATCGCAATTAGATCGTATTTTTAATTTTAATTTAATTTTATTGGATCACAATGTTATCCCCCCGGTATTAGTCCAAGGAAATAATTCACTTAAACTCGCCGATGGCCAAACCTTACGTATCGACGATCGCACTTATCAAATTATTACTCAAGCACGTTTTACAACGGCGCCACCGCAATGGCGTAATTATATTTGGATGGATTATCAACATCCCGAATTACCCTTACCGGCTTTTTTACCAAAAACACCTGAAGAACGTGTGGTCTGGAAAAAATATGCAACATTGGGCTGGCAAGATGGGATTAATCAAGCCAATGCAATTTTTAGTGATAATTTAGCGCGTTTAACACGTGATTACACCGGCATGGCTTTATATCGAAATTTATTGTTGAAAGGGATGGTCAGTAAACCTTTTGTTGCCCATACCGATCTTGGCGTTACCGGTGATAGTTCTGATTTACATATTAATGATCAAATACTACGTATTACTTCATTACCAAAATTACAAACTAATCCGGGTCGATGGAAATCCATCGTGACGCATGACGATGACAACAACTCATCTACTTCCCGATGAACCGGTACGTTTCACTTCGGCTTGTCTAGCACGATTGCTCATTCACTGCCAAAAGCTAGGCGCATCGGATATTACCCTGCAGACCAGTGAGCCGGTCTTTGCTGAAAGTTATGGTCGTTTATATCGTATTACGCAACGTAAATTATCTAATACCGAAGTTGCTGAAATACTTAATCTTATCTATGGGCCGAATGGAAGTGCCCAAATTTTAAGTGGTGACGATATCGATACCCATTATGAATTCCGGCCTAATCGCAATGAGCGTTATCGATTCAGAGTCAATGCCACTGGCTGTTTAGTAGAAGGTCATGATGCCATCCAAATAAGTTTTCGTACTATTCCAAGCACACCACCGAAAATGGCGGATCTGAATTTAGAAAGCCAATTGATCGACGCCTTGGCGCCAACCCAAGGTATCGTCTATGTCACTGGAGCGACGGGTTCAGGTAAAACCACTTTACTCGCGGCTATAATCCGCGATCTTGCTGAACAAGAAGATTCAAATCGTAAAATTCTCACCTATGAAGCGCCCATAGAATTTGTTTACGATTCGATCACTAAGCCGAGTGCTATTATCAGCCAATCCGAGATACCTAGACATTTGCCCAGTTTCGTGGTGGGTGTACGTAATGCTTTGCGGCGAAAACCTCGACTTATATTAGTCGGTGAGTCGCGCGATCCAGAAACGATTGGTGCGTCGATTGAAGCGGCATTAACGGGACATCCCGTTTATACGACCTTACACAGCAATGGCGTCGCCGAAACCTTAAGACGTTTAGTCAATTCCTTTCCGGCTGAAGAGGCTAAAGCTAGGATGATTGATATTATCGAGACCATACGGGTGGTTATTTGGCAACAATTGGTACCGAGTACTGATGGTAAACGTATCGCTTTACGCGAATTTTTAGTTTTCAACGAAAAATTAAGAGATATTTTATTAGATTCTAAACTAGAAAATATCAGTGCTAATACTCGACAGATGTTGAAAGAATATGGTCAACCGATGTCGGTGGATGCTAAACGCAAATTTGATGCGGGTCTCATTACGCAACGGGTCTATAAACGCTTAATCCTGCGCACAGAAGCCTCTGAGCAACATGACAGTCACTAAAGACTTCTGGCAGCCAACAACCACGTTAGCAATGTTGCAGCATCGCGCCAAACTTTTAAATAACATTCGACAGTTTTTTGCTGAACGCCAGGTTTTAGAAGTTGAAACGCCATTACTTTCACATGCAACGGTAACCGATCCACATTTACATAGTTTTCAAACACACTATTATTCGGATAAATCTAACTGCAAACAAACATTTTATTTACAAACTTCACCTGAATTTGCCATGAAACGTTTATTAGCCGCTGGATCCGGTCCGATTTATCAAATTTCTAAGGCATTTCGTAATCGAGGCGAATCAGGACGTTTTCACAATCCCGAATTTAGTCTATTGGAATGGTATCGTCCTGGTTATGATCATCATCAATTAATGGATGAGGTGGAGGATTTATTAAAGTACTTATTAGATTGCGATATCGTTCAACGATGGTGTTATGCTGAGGTCTTTCAACGTTACCTTAATATTGATGCACATCAAGCTGATATTGCGGACTTAAAGCCAATTATTGCTAGCCTTAATGTAGGTGCTGAGAATTTAGGTTTGGCTACATTGGCGGATCATTTAAATTTCTTAATGGCTCATATCATCGAGCCCCAATTACCTAAAAAACAGTTGGTTTTTATTTATGATTTTCCAGTTAGCTTAGCGGCCTTAGCTAAAGTAAGTCACAGGACTGGTTATCCGATAGCGGAGCGATTTGAGGTTTATTTTAGCGGTATCGAGCTTGCCAATGGCTTTCATGAGTTGGCTGATGCCAACGAACAACAACGTCGTTTTGAAAATGATCTTAACAGTCGTGCTCAACGTGGTTATCCGTGTGTAACTATCGATAAACATATGTTAGCTGCTTTAGCACATGGATTTCCTGATTGCGCAGGCGTTGCTTTAGGAATTGACCGTCTACTTATGCTGATGTCAAAAACAAATAAGCTATCCGATGTAATTAGCTTTCCCATCGATCGCTCATAAATTTAATTTTTTTCTTAACCTACTTTCTTTAGTTTTTTTTAAAAGTTATAATTAATTTTATATCAAAATTAAAAAAATAAAAAATGGCATTTTCAACTTTTATTCATTATGTTCTCGAAACAGAACCTTTATTATTTTTATCTTATGTGTTTTGGGCGGGTGTCGGTGTTCTTTTGAGTTTATTATTCAATGCAAATCGACGAACTGTATGCAATAAAACTCAAATAGCTTTTTGCTGGAAGTTTCTTTGGATAAATAACTATAAAAGAATATTGATTTCATTCATTTTAATTCTAGTCACCATTAGGTTTAGCACACAACTTATCGGTCTGAATCAAAATGCATTTTCTTCATTTGTTGTTGGGTTTTGCAGCGATCATCTAGGAAAACTATTTCAACTTAAGATTTTAAACATTCAAGCTAAACACCTTAAGTCTAACCAAAACGAATAAGTGGTTAGAAATCTTTTCAAACCTTTTTTTAAGCATTAATATCAAATAATCTTCCATTTATTATTTAGTCAACCTATCTGGTATTTTAATTAATACGATTAAAACTATTAATTTATTAGATTAAATTACTCCATTTCATCACTTTGAATTATTTCAACGCCAACCGTTTTCATTTCAGAAATAGCTAAACGTCCATCTTCTGGATTGACGTTCACAGCACGACATCCATCTTCAATTAAATAGGTTTTAAAACCGAGTTTGCACGCATCTAACACCGTGTATTTCACGCAATAATCAGTGGCAACACCCATAATATAGAGTTCAGTAATCTGCAATTCTTTGAGAAATTCAGCTAAGCCAGTTTCTTTTTGATGATCATTTTCAAAAAACCCACTATAACTATCAATTTCAGGATTACTTCCTTTGCGAAATACTTTTATAATGTGATCTAATTTAAGACTTTTTACAAATTCTGCACCTTTAGAATTTTGTACACAATGAACCGGCCAAAGCATTTGTGATAAACCCGCTTGTTGGATAAATTCACCGGGGAAACGTCCTTTATGATTCTTTGCAAAACAACTATGATCTTCGGGATGCCAATCTTGAGTTGCAATGACATATTTGAAATGTTGTTGAACTCGATTTGCTACCGGAATCACTTCGTCAGCATTGTCCACTGCTAAAGTTCCACCAGGCATAAAATCATTTTGTAAATCCACTAAGATCAAGGCTTTTTTCATAAAAGTAAGATTCCTGGAACGAAGAACATTATTATATTTAATTCAATCTAACTTAGAACCGACTGCTTTGTATCAGTTTTATTCTAAACCCTTTTTGCTACGCAGGAAAGAGAAAAGTAAATACGTTGCTAACAAACTTAATTATTAAAATGTAAACTTTATCAAAATAATAATTTTTTATTTTAATCATTGAGAGAAATTTTTTATATTATTGAAAGTTAAATTTTTTATTATTTTTTTTGTTACCAAAAAATGTTAGCTTTATTTATCAATAAAAAGACCAGAAAATTAAAAAATATAAATTTAAACTCTGATAATTTTAGATAAAGAGGTAGGACAATTTGATACGGATTTTAGAAAGCTTAATTGAATAATTATTTAATTATAGATGCTTAGCTTTTAAGATAAGCTTTAATTTTAAGTGATACAGCTTTTCTTCTAAGCCTACTGGATAAGTGTGTGGATTTAGCAGCCGGCGAACACTTTCATGAAATTGTTGCAACTCTTGTAAGGTTTTTTCTTGACTAGATTTTAATGAATGTCGTTTATAGATGAAGTCTCCTTGGCGAAATATCGGCATTAATAAATCACGATATGGAGCGGTTGGGGAAATCGTACGCCTTTTCGTAGGATCCATGGGATCCATAATCGTGATACTCTGTTGTGATATTCCTAAACTTTCATCATAAATTACATCAGCTATCGCTAAACCATTCACTTTTTCGGCATAATAGCGCCGCACGGATAAAATCCCTGGAGTAGAAATTTTAATGGTTTGTTCTGATAATTTAAGTTTACTTTCCCAAACACCGGCTGCCGATTTAATTGCACTTAGTTTGTAAACACCTTCGAGTGCGGGTTGTTCATAGGCAGTAATTAAATGCGTTCCTACACCCCAAACATTAATACTGGCCCCTTGTTCTTTCAAACTTGTAATTACCATCGGATTCAAATCATTACTGCCGACTATCACTGCATCGTGGTAACCAGCTGCATCTAAAAGTTGGCGGGCTTGCCGACTTAAATAAGCCAGATCGCCAGAATCTAAACGTATTCCCGCTAACTTAAATCCATTAGGCTTTAATTCTTCGGCAATTTTTATCGCATTTTTTACGCCTTCGAGGGTGTTATAGGTATCCACTAAAAAAATACAACGATCGGGAAAGGTATGAGCATAAGCGCGAAAGGCTTCGAGTTCATTAGCAAAACTCAATACCCAGCTATGCGCATGCGTTCCACGTACCGGAATACCAAATAATTTTCCCGCTAGGACATTCGATGTAGCACTGCAACCGCCGATATAAGCAGCACGACTGGCCATTAAAGCACCATCAAAACCTTGTGCTCGGCGTAATCCAAATTCTAATACCGGTTCACCTCGCGTTGCTTGCAATAAACGTGAGGCGCTGGTCGCAATGAGACTTTGAAAATTGACGATATTGAGTAAAATGCTTTCTAATAATTGACATTGTAATAAAGGGCCTTTAACGCGGATTAGAGGTTCTTGCGGAAAAACCACGGTTCCTTCCGGAACCGCATCGATATCACAACTGAAGGTGAGTTGTTGTAAATGTTGCAAAAAATCGGCTTGGAATAATGCTTTACCTTGCGTATCGACTAATCTCGCTAAATAATCGATATCATCTTTAGTAAATTTAAAATTTAATAAATAATCAATTAAAGTCCCTAATCCTGCACAAATAACATATCTGCCGTTAAAAGGAGCTTGTCGAAAGCTATGATAAAAAACTGCTTCGCGCTCGTGAATTCCTGCTTTCCAATAACCATAGGCCATGGTCAGTTGGTAAAAATCAGTGAGTAAAACTAAAGAAGATTTATAAAGTTGTGTTAATGAATTTTGCATGAAAAATAAACCCCGTCATCACGAAGAGTATAGCTGTTTTTGTTTTCTCAGAGGGGATTTTTGATGATAGATTTGCTCTTTTCTTGAATGGCTGCGCGCCTACGCGAGGTGAGCTTCAGCCATGCAAGGATCTTTCATCATTATTTGAAAAATTCGCATTTTTTTGACCAAAAATTAACCGCCTGTTTGTTTTTCTCGGATCTCATCCAACGTTTTACAATCGATACAAAGATTGGCAGTAGGACGTGCTTCTAAGCGGCGAATACCAATTTCAACGCCACAAGAATTACAGAAGCCATAGTGACCTTCATCAAGTTGCTGTAAAGCATCCTCAATTTTTTTAATGAGTTTACGCTCACGATCGCGTGCGCGGAGTTCTAGATTAAATTCTTCTTCCTGAGTCGCTCGATCGCTAATATCAGGTAAAGAAGTGCCCTCATCTTGTAGATGATGAACGGTTCGGCCCATATCTTCCAACAATACGCGTTTTCGCTGTAACAATAAACGACGAAAGTATGCTTGTTGGCTCGAGCTCATATAGTCTTCCCCAGGGCGTTCCTTATAAGGCGCTATATTTAAATCAATTTCTGAATTCACAGAAGTCAATTTTAGCCTTGTTTCTGGTAAAGAACGTTGTTTTTTAGTTTCTTTTTTAGGTTTTTTATGTTCTGCCATTTTAGTTTCTACTGATGATTGTTGTTTTACCGCAGGTAGCGCCTGGGAATCAGACTTTGCTTGCTGTTGTTTTTTTTTAGAAGGAGCTCGGATAACTTGTGCCTTCGCTAGTTTTGTTGATTTTTTAGCTACAGGCTTTCTACTTCTGGTAGCACGTGAGGACGTCGACGTTTTTTTTGAGGTTTTGCTTTTAATGGGCTTTTTTTTTACCCGACTAGCTACTTTTTTTTTAGCTCCTCTGCGCGCAGGTTTACGACGAGTCATTGTCTTTTTACGAGCTGGAGCTTTTCTGCGACGTTTACGCGTTGCGGTTGTCTTTTTTTTAGTAGCGGTTTTTCTACGACGCTTTGGCGCAGCCATACCCACTTTCTTCTTTCTTCCTACTTTTTTTCTTTTACGTGCAGGTGTTGCAGCGCTTGAGCGTGTTTTACGGCGCTTTGGAGCTGCTGATTTTCTTTTTACTGGCATAAAAAGTTCTCCTCTTGAGAATTTAACATTTGCCGGAATTGGCACACACACATAAACCAAACACATCTATACCAAAAATAATTCGACATGGCAAACATTTCAAAGAACCGACCATGTCTCTTCTTTTTATTAATGATTTATAGATCATATTTTCAATTAATTCCATTTTCCACTACTAACTCGTTGATGACCTGCCAAATCTTTATAATTTTTTATCTCCCGATAGCCATATTTTAAAAAAAATTCCTTAACAAAATCCGCCTGCTGGTAGCCATGTTCTAAAAATACAATACCCTCATCGTGCAGATGTTCGCGAGCTTGTCGAATAATAATTTCTAAATCATTTAACCCTTTTTTTCCTGAAACTAAAGCACTTTTCGGTTCGTAAGCCAAAGTACTTTCAGTTTGCAAGTGTGGATCATCTTCAGCAAGATAAGGTGGATTACTAAGAATAATATCAAATTTTTCCCCCGCACTTAACGCCTGACACCAATCGCCTTGACGCAATTCGATTGTTTGAAGGTGATAACGGTGGATGTTGTGTTCAGCAACCCGTAAAGCGCCAGGAGAACAATCCGTTGCAATGAATTGCCATGCCGGTCTAGCCAAAGCTAATGCAACAGAAATTGCCGCCGAACCGGTTCCTAAATCCGCTATATTGCGTGGTTCATTACAAAAAGTATCAAGTACTTGTTGTACTAATAATTCTGTTTCCGGTCGAGGGATGAGTACGTCGGGTGTCACTACAAACGACAATGACCAAAATTCCTGTCGTCCTAACAAATAGGCAATAGGTTCTCCTAATTGTCGACGGTCAATCAATTGTTGTATGTTTTTTTGCTGGAAAGTTGTCAGTGATTTATCCGGATGTTGACTATGCAATTGTGCACGGGTTAGTCCTAAAACATGAGCAAATAACAATTCCGAATCTAGATAAGCACTGGGACTGGTTTGTTTTAATTCTTGGATTGCCCAACGCCACAAGGAAACTAACAACATTAAGATAGGCCTGTTGAATCAATAGACTTTTTACAGGAGATTTTTGGCAAGGCGTCGCGAAAATGAACAACTGCAGTGTATTCAAGCATACATGAGGATTGCGAATTGAACGGCAACACAGTCAAAATTCCAGGGTAAAAAATATGACTCACAGCAATGGGATTTTTGGCAAGGCGCTGTGAAAATGAGCGACCGCAGTGTATTCAAGGATACATGAGGATTGCGAATTTAACGGCAACACAGCCAAAAACTCCAGTGCGAAGAGTAACAATTCAAAACTATTGCGGTGGTTGCTTGCGCCTTATATAAGAGACAAAAAACAGGATAATTAATAAGGGTAATAATATCGGTAACAACACCGGAAATAAAATAATACTAACAACCGTCCAAATAGCGGCAATAACTCCTATTGCGATAGCCCCGGCCCAAGTTAAAATAAATAACAGTAAAATACTCAAGGAAAAAAAGAAAACCGAAGCAACTAATATTCCCCAAACACCAAAACCTATCACAGCAGCCCCAGTAAACAGTGCCAGTGTAATATGACCGCCAATAATTAGTAATAAAAGAATAAACAATGCAATAGCCAGTGATCGAAACATTAATATTTCCTCCGTTGTGGATAAGTTTTACACATTGGTCTAACGCGAGAACCCGTCTTTTGTGACATGGCTTTGTTGTCAACTTTATCTGCGGTCACCATTTATCCTTAAATAAACTCCGTCTTTGAAAAGTTGACGCCGTGCCCTATCGACAAAGTAGGATTTTTGCGTAAGTACAGTCATATTTTAATTTTTTCGCCATGCCAAAAGTCCAAATTCTGCTGCGAATAACTATTTGGGGTTCAATTTTTTTGATGCGGTTATTCACCCAAGGCTGCTAATTCATCTGCCTGATTTTCACGTGTTAAAGATTGAATAACCGGTTCTAAGTGGCCCTCCATGATATCAGATAATTGATACAGGGTTAGATTTATCCTGTGATCCGTTAGACGACCTTGAGGAAAGTTATAAGTACGAATACGCTCAGAACGATCGCCACTACCCACCAAATCACGACGTGTTTCCGCTTCTTCACGTTGTTGCTTGGCTTTTTGTGCGGCAAGCAATTTAGCTTGTAATAAAGACATGGCACGTGCTCGATTTTTATGTTGTGAACGTTCATCTTGACATTCTACGACTGTGCCCGTAGGTAAATGGGTAATCCGAATAGCAGAATCGGTTTTTTGTACGTGCTGTCCGCCAGCCCCTGAAGCACGAAAAGTATCAATTTTTAAATCTGCAGGATTAATCGTGACATCTTCCACACTTTCAATTTCCGGTAAGATTGCCACAGTACATGTCGAGGTGTGCACGCGACCTTGTGCTTCGGTTTCAGGCACGCGTTGCACGCGATGTGCACCTGATTCAAATTTCAAATGTGCATAAACAGCTGTTCCGGCGATACGAGCAATAATTTCTTTATAACCACCTTGTTCGCTAGGATTCATGTGAATGATTTCTACTATCCAACCCTGATTCTCTGCATATCGAGAATACATTCTGAATAAATCACCCGCAAAAATAGCCGCTTCATCACCTCCCGCAGCTGCACGAATTTCTAAAAAAATATTTCGTTGATCATTAGGATCTTGTGGCAATAACAAATGTTCCAATTCTTTTTCTAATTCGACTTGCTTTTGCTGTGCAATTTTAATTTCGTCGCTAGCCAGCTCACGCACTGCCGAATCGCTATCATGTAAACATTGTTCAGCTTGGTTTAGGATATCTAAGTTAGTCCGATATTGCTGAAAACATTGTACGACAGGGCCTAACTGAACATACTCCTTTGATAAGTCACGGAAATGATTTTGATCCTTAATCACATCCATATCACCCAATAAAGCAGTTAATTCTTCGTAGCGTTCGACGATTAAGGTCAATCTATTGAATAAAGAGGTCTTCATAGGACCACTTTATACCTAAACCGAAACACGAAGTCGAGTGCTTCATATGCGCTTATATAAAGCTTGGAAAATTGAATCTTAATGATTCATAAGCTATTCTAAAATGGAGTAGACCGCTATAGCGGGCGCTATAAGGTTTTACACTAAACTCAGTGCATGGGTTTTTGTCAAAGGCCAAACAATAAACAATCTTCTTTATTCAAGATATATGAGGATTGTAAATTGAACAGCAACATCGATAAAAACTTAAGTGCGCAGAGTAATATATAACCTAAGGGGATAGTATGAAAAAATTATTACTAATGGCTTCAGCTATTTGCATGGGTTTATTAAGTAGCATCAACGTGGCTAATGCCCACCCAGGCCAAAGTGCTTGTGCATTTAATGCTCACTTAGTAAAAAAGGCGGGTTTTTGTTCTGGAGCATATTATGACTGTGCTTGCATACGTCAATTATTGTCCAGACTCAACGTCACACCACGTGCTTGTACACAAATTGCATCATGTCAATATCGTTATGTTTGCAGCGAATATCATCATCTCGCTACCAATAAATTAATTCCTAACCGAGGCCCAACTATTTATTGGCATACTTCACAACCTTTTTAATAAAAACGGAATGGGCAAATTCAGGTATCCCTTCCCTAGTGAAGGGATATTTTTTTGTGCAAAATAATTTACCGACTTGAATTTTTGTCTGTTAGCATTAAAAATTCTATTTATTATTTTTTGGTTATTGTTTCATGTCGACATCCGTTAATGCCTCTGTCACCGTTTCAACACAGCAAAAAAATCAGATTGATTGTTTCGGTGCTTGGACGCTACAGGGTATTTCTAAACAAAACCTAGATCGCGCTTTTAAAAAGCTCGATCGTAATCAAGAATTATCACTTATTCTAAATGCAGAATCAATCACGCGCATGGATAGTAGTGGTGCCTGGCAACTTTACCAATGGAAAAACCAGCTTGCAAAAAAAAGAGAAGTAAAGCTTATCGGATTAAATAAAAAACACACGCTGCTGTTTACCATGATTGAACAAGCTGCACCACAAATAAAAAAACCCTTACCTCAACTCATTAACTATAGCGGTTTAGCTCTGCTCGGAAAAAAAGCTTATGAACAATGGCAGGAACTTAAATCTTTTTTACGCTTTATTGGTAAAACCTTTATTACCGGGACACAAACACTGAGTCATCCCAAACAAGTTCGCGGCCGTGCCATCATAAGCATTATTCAAAATACCGGTTTAGATGCCTTAGGGATCATTGCTTTATTATCTTTTATGATAGGCATCGTCTTAACCTACCAAATGGGTTTTCAGTTAAAAAATCTTGGCGCAACGCTATTTATCATTGATTTATTAGGTCTTGCGATACTTCGTGAGTTTGCACCCTTGTTGACCGCCATCATGATAGCCGGCCGCAGTGGATCCGCATTTACTGCGCAGTTAGGTATGATGAAAATTAAAGAAGAAATCGATGCACTCAACACCATGGGTGTGTTACCTAGTCAATTATTAATTTTACCGCGTATCTGGGGACTGCTGATTGCATTACCTTTACTAACGGTTTGGGCAGATATTTTTGGTTTATTGGGTGGCATGGCAATGACCCATAATATGCTAAATATTAGTTACAGCGATTTCTTACAGCGTTTTCCAAAAGTTGTTTCACTTTCTTCACTCATTATTGGTATCGGTAAGGCGCCTGTGTTTGCCTTAATTATTGCTAATACAGCTTGCTTTCAAGGTTTACGGGTCAGCGGTAGTGCAGACAGTGTCGGCAGACAAACCACACGCAGTGTCGTTCAAGGAATATTTTTTATTATTGTTGCCGATGCATTGTTTTCAATTTTATTTAGCAAGTTAACTATCTGAACTTCAGAAGACAAAATCGCGCTATACTCAAACTATGCAAATCGCTGACACGGTTATAAAAATTGAGAATGTTAAATTATTTCTTGCTGGCCAATGGATCCATTGTGGTATTAATTTAGAAGTACAACATGGCGAAATTATTGCCATCGTCGGTGGCAGTGGTTCAGGAAAATCAACCTTACTTCGTGAAATTTTAGCTTTACTGACACCGACTTCAGGAAACATCGAGGTATTCGGTAAAAATTTAACCACCATTTCTGCCATCGAATTACTTAAGTTGCAATGTCGCTGGGGCGTATTATTTCAACAATCTGCATTGTTTACTTCGCTTAATGTTATAGAAAATATTTCCTTCCCTTTACAAGAACATACAAAATTAGACCAAACCACTATTAAAGAACTCGCTTCAATTAAGTTATTAGCGGTAGGGTTACCCATGGATGCCGCCACAAAATACCCTTCCGAACTCAGTGGTGGCATGCTGAAACGTGCCGCTTTAGCGCGTGCTTTGATCATGGATCCTGAATTATTATTACTGGATGAACCCACTGCGGGCCTCGATCCACAAGGTGCAGAAGAATTTGACCAATTGGTTTTAAATCTACGTAAGGTTTTAGGGTTAACTATTGTAATGGTCACACATGATTTAGACACCTTATGGCAAATTACTGATAAAGTTGCTTTTTTAAGTGAAGGACGCGTTTTAGAATTTGCACCCATGGCCGAACTTACCCAGTCCAAACAAGCCGCTATCATGGCTTATTTTCAAGGGCCACGTGGACGAATGACGCAACATCTTTATGAGGGAAATCATGGAATCTAAAGTTAATTATACCTTAGTGGGTGCTTTTGTTCTTATTTTAACCATCGCCCTCATCATTTTTATTACCTGGCTTTCCGCTGGATTATCCACCAAGCATTATAAAACTTATTTGGTCATCATGTATGAATCTGTCGCCGGTTTAGGTGTCAACTCTGCGGTTAAATATAACGGTGTCAATGTCGGTAGTGTTAAGAAAATTTCTTTGAACAATCATAATCCCGAACAAGTACGTTTGCTTTTACAAATCGAAGAACATACTCCCATTACTGAAGGCACCACCGCTACTTTGACTAGTCAAGGACTGACCGGCATCAGCTATGTGGCATTACAAGGCAGTGACTCCAACCTTAGTCCTATTGCATTACTTCCTGGCGAAAAATATCCGATTATAAAAAGCACAGCTTCTTTATTCTCACGTTTAGATACTACCTTGAGTGCTTTAAACACTAATATGAAGCAGATTACCCAAGATATCAATGGCGTTTTAGGAGGGGAAAATCCTGAGCTGTTTAGAAAAGTTTTAAATAATTTGTCTATTACCACTGATCATTTAGCCGCACAAAGTAAACGACTTGATACTATTTTAATTAATACTGCACGTTCAACCCAGGCATTTCCCTCTTTAATGAACACCTTGACACAGCAAACACTGCCCTCCACCAATCAAGTATTAAATAATTTAAGTGTCATGACGGATAATTTACTCGAACTGTCGGATAATCTAAGACAAAACCCTAGTATCTTAATCCGCGGCCAGAAGCCGCTGCCATTAGGACCAGGAGAATAAAGTGCTTAACGTTGTTGGTCTTTTGTCGTTTATAAAAACACCGCGCTTTCTGAAAATACTGATAGGTTCACTAAGCTTTTTATTATTATCAGCCTGTTCGATATTTGAGCCTATAAAAATCCCGCCAATGCATTATTTTACGCTAGCGCTACCTGATCCCAATTGGGATGGTTGTGATCAACAAGGTCGTTGCACAATCTTAGTGAATCAACCACGTGCTAATGCGATTTATAATAGCCCGCGGATGATTTACATCCCTGCCTGTTATCAAATCCAATACTTTGCCCAAAATCGTTGGGCAGACACGCCCACACAAATGTTACAATCTTTAATGATCAACTCCTTACAGCATACCGGTTATTTTCAAGCAATTATTAACACCCCTTCCACTACTTATTATGATTGGGTGCTCAATACGCAATTACTTAGCTTTCAACAAGAATTTATTACCGTTCCTAGTTGTTTCCGCATTGCGATGCGCGCGCAACTCATCGATGCCCGCTCCAGACACGTCATCGCCACGCAGGATTTTGTAGTCATACAAACCGCTGCCCATGATGATCCTTATGGAGGAGCATTAGCTGCTAACCTCGCAGCACAACGAATACTCAATGAAATTAATTGTTTTTGTTTAAGAAACTTAAACTAACGGTATTATTTTAAGCCTTCCATGCATAAATTATGATCACTTCTAACTCATTTAAGCTTTGTTAGGGAATATAATAACATTTAAAAAATCATTTTTTTGTTGGGCGTCTTCATAACAAACCTTGATCTTATTACCACGAGTCTGTTTCAAAGCATTAATCTTTTTTCTCAGTGAATAATGACTTTTGGTTCTTTTGATTCTTTTACGTATTGATAACATAGTGATACTTAACCTCAATGGATGTAAAAATAACTACTTACGGGAAAAATTTCTTTTACGATAATCTTTGTTGTCAACTTTATCTGATGTACTCATTTATCCTTCAATAAATCCCGTTTCTTAAAAAGTTGACACGCAATTATCGATAAACTATTAACTTCGCGTAAAGCCAGGTAATTATTAAATTTCATCGTTCATAAAAAATAGATTCGCAGTATAAATAAATTTTATTAAGCTTAGCTTAAATAAAAATTAAATTTTAACAACAATTCACCATTTATTTAAAAAATCACCCATCTGAAAAATTAATTGTGCACAACAAACGTTTTTAGGTGTTTGTCACTGATATAATCATTTTCTACCTAGTTATGACTCTAGATTAATCTTTTAGTATTGAATAGATATAAAATTTTCTCTAAGACTGACTATAATTTGTTATAATGATGGGAATTTAAAAATAGAATTTTTTAAAAAATCTCGAATGATCCCATTTTTTCCATTGCTACTCGTTTGCTACGAAATAATTAATTATTTAGCCAACGATATGTATTTGCCGGCTTTACCGAACCTAATGCAGGATCTCGGAACTACTATTCAATTGACACAACAAACCGTCAGCGTCTGGTTTCTCGGTGCGAGCGCCTTTCATTTATTAGCAGGTCCGATTTCAGACCGATTCGGTAGAAGACCCGTATTATTAATAGCAGGAATATTTTTTATTATCGCCACTTGGGTTTGTGCATTGACAACCAGCATTCAAATCTTATTAGTCGCACGGTTTATGCAAGGTGCAGTCGTCTCAACTTTAAGCACAGCCGGTTATGCAAGCATTCATGAAACCTTCGGTCGCAAGCAAGCCATACATATTCTAGCATTGATGAGTAGTGTGGTGATGCTAGCACCGGCTTTAGGTCCCTTATTAGGAGGCATTTGTTTACAGTGGCTAAGCTGGCGTTGGATTTTTATATTTTTAGCGCTTGCAGCCAGTATCGTTTGGATAGGTTTATATTATTGCATGCGAGAGACCCATTCCAGCATGCAAAAAAATATGTCCCATTGCTCATATTTCATCATTCACTATCGACAAATACTCAAAAATAAAGCGTTCATGCTAAATCTTACTATTATTAGTTTTAATATTTTAGCTAAAGTGGCATGGCTTGTCGGTGGTCCATTCTTAATCATCAATCAATTTAAATTAAATACTTTATACTTTGGACTCATCCAAATCTTAGTATTTGGTAGTCAAATTGTTGGCGCACTATTGGTTAAGCGCGCTATTCATCGCATCGACATTAACGATTTAATTAACCTAGGCTTAATTATTTCCTTATTCGCTGGCATCTTAGCCGTTACTTTAAGTGTCATGTTTCCAAATAAGCTAATAGGACTCATAATTTGCTTAATGATTTTTTGCTTTGGTACCGCGATGTCTAGCCCCCTACAGCGACTCTGTATAGAAGCTTGTCCTGAACCCATGGGTGCACGGATGGCCATCTATGCGACTTCGATTAGTTTATTTTGTAGCTTGGCCAGCTTTGTATTTAGTTATACCTATACCGGTAACTTACTGTGGTTTGCTAGCTTACTGTTCATACTTGCCAGCCTTGCTAGTTTAGTACGCTGGTTAAGTTTGAAATATTTTTTTAATATTTAACAAATTTTTATGTTTGATTACCAACATTATTTAGCAAGGAAAGCTTTATGAAATACATTCTATCTCCCAACATCGAATATGATACCGAAATTAAGGATTTGCGTACACGCTTACTAAGTGATGAAAGTCGCGAGTATTTAATAAAATTACTAAACCTTCATCCGAATTTAGATTTACCAGAGACAGTCAATTTGCAAGCATTTTTACATACCATCGATGAGGATGAAACCAAGGAATCCAATGCAACCTGTCAAATGGAAAAGGAAATTTTAGATAATTTGACATTTTTCCAGGAAAAACAGACAGAGAAAAACCAACGTTTCTCTTTAGAAATGTCTCTAAAGCATCATAACGCTGAGAAAAAAAAACTTTTGGAACGGTATCAACAAACTAAAAACAAATACAAAAAACAGAGAAACTGGACTTTCAGCGTCCTTATCACTTCAAGTTTGTTATTATTTGGAGCTGCGATTCTAGGTTTGTTAGCACCTGCATTTGCTGGATCCTTCATCATAGGTGGTGGTTGGTTGGTGATAATCCTGGCTATACCCAATGCAGCTTTAATTAATATATGCTATTTAACATCACATAAACTTGATGAACTACAAGCAGAAATTTATAAAACAGCCGGTATTTTAGATAGCATAAATCTCAAATTAGCGTCTTATGAAACCCATAGCTACTCGAAAATACAACAAATTCCAGGTAATAATTCAATTTCATTATTGCAAAGCCAAACTAGCGAAACTTCTCCTACTGAAACATCAACATCCAGAATGAGATTTGGAAACTTTTTGACAACAGCTACAATTCATCAAATTCCAGAAACCAATGAAAGTCTTACAAAATTACTCGATCAATCCGGAGCACAGAAAGCTGAATCTTATTCCCCTAATCCATAAATCGGCGTTAATAAACTGGAAGTGAAGAAATATTCCCAGTTTTATCAAAAAGCGGCTGTACGCGTTTATCGGCTAATTTTAGCTTAAGCTTTGCAGTACCATAGAAATACCATTGAGCATTGCCATGAGGTCGTTATGCCGATAATAACCGATCAAGGGATCTTCACTGAATCTCTTTGTGAAAACAGTAAAAAATATTTAAGTCGTTTATTGATCGGCAAAACCGGAATCAAGCCTGATTTGCTCACCTGGGATCTACTGTTAACAAAAAAATTCAGGCTAGATCATTTTATGAAAACAGGGAATGAAAAGTTTACTCAACTAAAAGCAGCGAGAGCTGAATGGAACCTCGCCTTAAAAGAATCTACCTTACAATTTCATATCCAAAACAAATTAGTTGAAATCGAAACCTTACATGCTCAAGAATTTTTAAAATCTTATGATCCTGAATTTAAAAAACAGCAAGCCGATGCCTATTATAAGCAACAGGCTTGGGTTTCTATCGCTATTATAACTGGACTAACCACCGCTTTTGCTGTCCCTTTGGCGTTAGGTTTACTCGGAAGCATTAGCACCTTAGTTGGCGTTATCGGCTTAGCCCTTGGAGTAAGCTTAACCTGCTGCACCATCATCCCGGCTTTTTTTGGGGAAACACTGATTGATCCAGAATGGGTGAAGCAATATGAGATTGAAAAAGAAAAATGCCGGCAAAAACTAAGCGCTCTAAAAGCGACATCTGAAACAGAAGTGGGTAACGAAGAAATTGACTACCGCCGTCACTCAATCGTATCCACAATTCAACACCTCCAGTCCATGAAATTGCATAAAGCGTCAATAGCGTTAATTTCAGCAACTCATCAAAATACCAAAAATAAAATGACTAAAATAATGAACAGATTCTCTTTTTTTAAAGAAACGAAAGAAACTTATATTCATTTACAATCACTCAATACCTTTGCCAATAATTCTTGTTGATTAAGTCTAGCGGCATTGTTTAATGCAACACTCGGTGTATGTAATAATTTATTTGTTAAACGATAAGCTAATTGTTTGATGACCTCTTCTTGAGTATGACCCTTTCTTAACAACGCTAGAGCTTTTTTAACCTCGATATCACGAAATTGTTCAGCCTGCTGACGATAAGCACAAATAACCGGCGCGGCAGCGGTTATTTGTAATTGCTGTAGATAATGTTGCACTTTTTCTTCGATGAGACTCTCAGCCTTGACTGCTGCAGCCTTTCGACCTTGTTGATTTTTCTGAATCAAGCGATGCAGATCAACGAGTGTATATAGATAAACATCTTTCAATTCATTGATTGTAGGTTCGATATCTCTCGGCATGCCCAAATCAGCAATAAATAAGGGTCGACGTTTGCGTTTTTTTAAAACCTGTTCCAACATCTCCTTTTTAATCAAGGGCTCAGCACTATTGGTAGCGGCAATAATAATATCTGCTTTAGCTAAAAAATAAGGAATCGCATTTAAACAAATCGCTTGTCCGCCAATACTATGCATCAGTTTTTCTGCTTGTTGGAGAGTACGATTAGCAATCCAAAAATGGCGAACGCCTTGAGAAAACAAATGTTTAGCCACTAAAGAAATTGTCTCTCCGGCTCCCACCAATAAAATTTGCGTAGCCGTTAGTTGAGCAAAGATTTGTTTTGCGTAAGTCACGACCGCAAATGCCAGAGAAACTGGATGCGCAGTAATATCGGTGGCCGTACGCACGTGTTTGCTTGCAGCAAAAACATATTGAAATAAACGACTAAAATTCGCACCGACACTGCCAGAGGAATGGGCAAGCGAATAAGCACTTTTTATTTGACCAAGGATTTGAGGTTCACCTAAAATTTTAGAATCTAAACCACTCGCTAAACGTAATAAATGACGTAAAGCGTGTTCTTGTTGATAAACATACCAATGCGATTGTAAACTATCTTGTGGAATTTTTTTATATCGATATAACCAGTTCATGGTATTTTGTGCATCGTCATTGATGCAATAAAACTCTGTGCGATGACAAGTCGATAAAATCACCGCTTCTTCGCTTTTGGTATCCTGTAACATCGCACGCAAAGAACTTGCCAAATAATCTTTACCAAAACTTAGCTTTTCCATAATAGTAAGATCAGCCGTTTCATGATTAATTCCACAAGCAATCAATTTCATAAAGTTTTACATTGCACTCCCCACTAGGCGTACCCATTCTTTTTGATGCTGAATATCGATTATTTTAAATCCTGCTGCGACATAGGTTTGACGCACTGCGTCAATTTGTTCATTTAAAATTCCTGCTAATACACAATAACCATCCACTTTAACTAAGGATCTAAAATAAGTAGCTAAATCTATTAAAGGTTGCGCCAAAATATTAGCCAGTAAAATATCAACAGGCTCTTGTAACTGAACGTCCTTTGGTAAAACAATCCTTAATCTTTCTGGAGATATCGCATTTTGTTCAGCATTCATCAGAGTAGCGGTTAATGCTTGTGGATCATGATCGATAGCCGTTACCTGTTTTGCACCACACTTCAGTGCCGCTATGGCTAAAATGCCTGAGCCACATCCATAATCAATCACGGTGCTTTCTTGAAGTGGATGGCCATCCAACCATTCCAAACACAAGGCCGTACTGGGATGAGTACCGGTACCAAAGGCTAAACCCGGATCTAAACGAATATTTACAGCCGTTTTTGTCGGTGGTTCATAAGCAGAAGGACAAACCCAGATCCTTTTTCCAAAACACATCGGTTTAAAATCCTGTAACCATACTCGTTCCCAAGTTTGATCGGCTACTATTTCACTATAACTGGCTAAAATAATCCTTTCATCAAAGCGTTGATGTAGCGTTTCCATTAATGCTGAGAATGTAGTGTGCTCTGCAAATAATGCACTGATTTTAACGTGCTCCCAAAGTGGTGTGCTATCCAACGGCGGTTCATAGATACTCTGCGCGCTTGAGCTAGGGTTTTGTTCATTTAATTCCTGCCAAGTCACCGATAAAGCATCTACATTTTCTAAAAAATCACTCAGGACTTCGGTATGCTCACGCAACGTATTTAAATGTAATTGTAAATAACTCATTGAATTATAACGCTAAACGTTGCTCAAGATAATGGATATTAGTTCCACCTTTAATAAAGTTAGCATCGCGTACTAAGGCTTGATGCATCGGAATATTGGTCTGGATACCTTCAATGACAATTTCATCTAAGGCATTGCGTAAACGTGCGATGGCAATTTCGCGAGTCTCGCCATAGGCAATGAGTTTACCAATTAAAGAGTCATAGAAAGGGGGTACACGATATCCAGTATAAATAGGGGTATCCACGCGAATCCCTGGACCACCGGGTGCATGATACAAAGTAATTGTTCCAGGAGAAGGCATAAATGTTTTTGGATCTTCTGCATTGATACGACATTCGATGGCATGACCTCGAATCGCTATTTGCTTTTGCTTATAATTTAATTTTTCACCGGAAGCGATGTGTAATTGTTCAACGACTAAATCAACACCGGTCACCATTTCAGTAATTGGATGTTCCACTTGGATACGCGTATTCATTTCAATGAAATAGAAATGCCCATTTTCATACAGAAATTCAAACGTACCTGCACCTCGATACTTCATATCACGGCAAGCCTTTACGCAAAGCTCACCCATATGTTGACGTTGTTTTTCGGTAATGCCTACCGCCGGCGCTTCTTCAATGACCTTTTGATGACGGCGCTGCATAGAACAATCACGTTCACCCAAGTGAATAGCATGACCTTGACCATCACCTAATACTTGAATCTCGATATGTCTAGGATTGGTTAAAAACTTTTCTAGATAAACACTCGCGTTTTTAAAACTGGCTTGGGCTTCGGAGCGTGTAATTGCAATGGCATTTAAAAGTGCCGCTTCACTGTGTACCACACGGATTCCACGACCACCACCTCCACCCGCCGCTTTGATCAGCACCGGATAGCCGATTTTTTGGGCAATTTTTAGATTTTTTTTGTCGTCATTGTCTAATTCGCCTTCAGAACCTGGCACACAAGGAATTTTAGCTTTACGCATCGCTGCAATCGCCGATACTTTATCGCCCATCATTCGTATGGTTTCAGGTTCCGGACCGACAAATACAAAACCACTTTGTTGTACACGCTCAGCAAAGTCGGCATTTTCTGAAAGAAAACCATAGCCTGGATGGATACCCACCGCATCGGTAATTTCAGCAGCACTAATGATAGCGGGAATATTTAAATAGCTAGCCGCTGCGGGTGGAGGACCAATACAAACGGTTTCATCCGCTAATTTGACATGCTTTAAATTATCATCGGCTGTTGAATGTAAAGCGACAGTTTGTATTCCTAGTTCTTTACAAGCCCGTAAAATACGTAAAGCAATTTCTCCACGATTTGCAATAACGACTTTATTTAGCATTATTTTTACCTATTTAGCACTTTCTTTAGTAAACCCACTATTCAATCACGAAGAGAGGTTGATTAAATTCAACCGGCGTCGCATTTTCTACCAATCTTGCCTTAATAACCCCTGGTTTATCTGCTTCAATCTGATTCATCATCTTCATCGCTTCAACAATGCACAACACCTCTCCTTTTTTAACCGTTTGTCCTAAGCTTACAAAAGGTGCTGCATCGGGATTAGGCGCCAAATAAACAGTACCCACCATCGGCGAGCGCACTTTATGACCACTGACTTCAACTTCTGCTGAGCTCGATGAAGCTGGCATCATTTCACTGGAAGAACTACCCTGTAAAACGGTTGTTGTCCGAGCAGGTGATAATTGACGCTTGATGCGTATCGATTGATCGCCTTCAGAAAATTCAATTTCAGACAAACCATGCTCATTTAAAAGTTTAATAAGCTGATTAATTTTTTCCGAATCCATAAAAAACGGCCTCTTTTTCAAACTACAATATGCGGCTTATTGGAGCATATCCAGACCGACTTTACTAGTCTTTCTAGACTCTTCGCAATTGAATTCCTTAGCGGATTGCGCAACTCACCTTTTTCATCAATCTATAGATGTTGTTCATTTTTAAACCATCTTGCTAAAAAATCCAATTGCTGTGAGTATATACGTAAAGTCTCCAACGGAGTCTACGCATTTTTATGGGCTCTTTTAATTATGCGAGCATAGAGAGTGATTATGCAAAACCGAGGTTTAAAAAATCCACAGGATGTGCGCGGTTTAACATTGGCTGAAATTAGCTGCACACAACTACTCGGTGTGGGTCCAAAAACCACTCATTATCTAAGCAAATGTGGGATTATTAATTTACAAGACTTATTGCTCCATTTACCTCTACGTTACGAAAACAGAACGCAACTCACTGCTATTAAAGATCTTCGTTGTGATAGCCAAGCGTTGATCAGCGGTATCATTTATCCAGACACAACGACCCTAAAAAGTAGAAAAGGCTATTCATGTAAGCTTAGTGACGAAACCGGTAGTATCAACCTACGATTTTTTCATTTCAAACCCAAACAATGTCATCAATTTAAAAAAGGCTTGCGTTTACTGTGCTTTGGTGAAGTCCGTGCCAAAAAAAATAGCTTTTTTGAGTTAGAAATGATCCATCCTGATTATGAATTTTTACGGAATTCTAATCGGCTAATTCTACCCAGCTATCTCACTAGTGTTTATCCCAGCACGCCTGGTATGTCACAACGACTCTGGCACAAGCTTATCGCCCAAGTATTTCATTTATTATTCACGCAACATAAAACTCAATTAATAAAAAAACAACAACATTATTTTCCTGAGTATTTGCCTGAAGATTTATTAAAACGCATCCAATTTCCTTCACTTTTAGAAGCCTTACATTACATTCATCGCCCTCCGGTCAATGCGCCACTCGAGGAATTAGCCACGGGCAAACATATTTCTCAACAACGCTTAGCTTTGGAAGAACTACTTGCCCATTCATTGAGTGTGCAACAGATGAAAAAAAAACGTGCTACCGAAACCGCGCCACGTTTAAAAACCGATACTGCCTTAATTAAACGTTTTCTAACGGCGCTACCTTTTCAACTAACACAAGCACAAAAACGCGTTATTAACGAAATCTGTCAAGATATGCAAAAGGTGACACCTATGCAGCGTTTATTGCAAGGCGATGTCGGCTCAGGTAAAACAATAGTGGCCGCATTTTCTGCATTACTGGCTATTGCTAATCATTATCAAGTCGCTTTAATGGCACCCACCGAATTATTAAGCGAACAACATTACCAACATTTTTATCGTTGGTTAACTCCCTTGGGTTTTCATGTCGTTTGTTTAAATGCGAGTTTGCAAGGCAAAGCAAAAAAACAAACCTTGGCTGAAATAAATAACGGTAAAGCGCATATTGCTATCGGTACCCATGCGCTTTTTCAAGAAGGTGTTCATTTTGCGAATCTCGGTTTCATTATTGTTGATGAACAACATCGTTTTGGCGTACAGCAACGCTTAGCTTTATGGAAGAAAGGCCAACGAGATAATCTGCAAGCACATCAGTTGTTCATGACTGCAACACCGATTCCCCGCACCTTAGCCATGACAAGTTTTACTGACTTAGATATTTCTTTTCTGGATGAATTACCGCCCGGCCGTCTGCCGGTACAAACCCTCGTTCTTTCGGATCATCGTCGTGCTGACGTCATCGAAAGAGTACGTGCCACCTGTACACAACAAAAACAAGTCTACTGGGTATGTCCACTCATAGAAGAATCTGATTTACAACATTATCAGGCGGCTGAAACCACATTTAAAACCTTAAAAGCTGATTTGACGGATTTACGCTTAGGTCTTATACATGGCAGACTGCCCAGTGCTAAAAAAGATCAAATTATGCGTGATTTTAAAAATGGTCAAATTGACCTTTTAGTCGCAACGTCCGTTATCGAAGTAGGTGTCGATGTCAGTAGTGCTAATTTAATTGTGATAGAAAATGCTGAACGCTTAGGCTTAGCGCAACTTCATCAATTACGTGGACGAGTCGGTCGTAGTGATAGCAAAAGTTTTTGTATCCTGCTTTATCAAACTTTATCACCTCTAGCAAGAGAACGCTTAGGGATTATGCGCAGTAGTGATGACGGGTTTATGATTGCACAGCGGGACTTAGAATTACGCGGCCCTGGTGAAATATGGGGTTTGCGCCAAACCGGTTGGCAACAATTACGTATCGCCGACTTAAAGCGCGATCATGATTTAATTCCACATGTCCTTAACCTTAGCACAACATTACATGCCGATTATCCACATTTAATCGAACCTATCATCCAACGCTGGGCACAAAATAGTGACGGCAGCTATAGTAAGGTTTAGTTTTCAACTGATTTGAGTTATCGATTCATACGTACTAAATGATCTCCAACTTCTCTATGACTAAATTCACTCTGCCCAGTTTGGAAAAAATTTGCCGTCGATGCAACCACACTCACTACAGGGGGTGTTACCATTCGAGTCGGTAATTCCGTCGCTTGCTGATACGAGGGTGGACATTCATTTTCATAGAAAATGGGCTGATAATAATTTTTTTGAGTATCTTCATAACTGGGCAGATCGGAGTTTACAACATTATTTTTTAATTCTTGTTCTAAAAATGAAAATGATTCTATATTGTTTTTCGCAATACAACATGCGACGACACCAAACCCTAACTTTATAACTCCTACCAGCGTATTGAGACCACCATAAATCGCTAGAGCCACACACGGAATGAGCAATAATGCTATCCAGCTTGCATAAACCGGGAATAGGCCTGTTAGCAATAGTGTCAACAACACCCCGCCTACGCTACTCAAAACCAGAAGCATACCATAAAGCATTTGTTTTAATGCATTGACAACATCACCGTCAATTTTTTTATTTTTATCCTCTTTTTCAGCACATTGTAGGTATTCTATGAGTAATTGAACTTTTTCCGGATTGGCTTTATCATACTGCATCTGTTGTAAAAAATCATTGACTAAGCTAGCATTGGCACTCTTAGGCAAACCAGAGTCTATTAATCTGACCTGACTGTAACCTGTGGAACTAAACCTTACAAACACACCAGGTAAACCAGCCAGACTCGATGCTAATTCATTTTTTATCCTAAAAGTTTTCATGCTTTCCTCCTTTTATTGGATCAATCCTTTTCTTACTTAAAAAAATTTCATTGCCACTTCTAAAGGGTGAGTTTAATGCCGTTATGAAATTTCTATTAAATAGAATAACATCTTTCTGTGCTTGGATCTGCTTCGTTTTCGCTAGGATTACAGGAATGATTTAACCTAGGGAGATAAAAAAATTGCGCAGTGTTTTCTGAAACTGTCCTTATCGGTCTAGCTTCTTCTATGCAATTCATTGCATCTTCTAATAACACCTCTTCGTAGGTAGGAAGTAAGCTTAGAGAAGTAGATGATAAAGAAGATCCAAAAGAAAATTCATCAACTTCTGAACCAGGAGAAAATAATTTAAGAAAATTTATTTTTTCAATCAGTTGAGTTTCTAAACTCTGTAAAGCCTGTTGATGTTGACTAAACGACCATAATGAAAACAGCCAAAAGCCTAAACCATAAAAATCGGCGACTAAACTACTATAAATTAATGCTCTGTTCGCTGGGAAAAGTAATAAACAAGTATGTAAGACGATAAAAAATCCTGCCATCAGACCTGGCGTTATCTTAAAATAGGATTGGTCAGTTTGGATTTGTTTAAGTAACAACAAATAGTTTTTCACTAACCTACCCAAATCACGCAGCTCAATACCTTCAATATAATCTTTTTCTAACTCTTGAAATATTTGCTCAATCAGACCTTGAGGAGCGTAGTGTTGCAACAGATTTGTTCTAGAAAAAAGATTAAAGTAATGTCCAGAGTCTAACGGCTGAATAGTGACATCAACATAATCATCCTGTTGTTGATGAATAATAAATTCCGGAAAGCCGTTTAAAAAAGGGACAAATTCCAATTTAATGCGATAGTAATTTGCAACGTTTAGCATTTTTTCCTCTTGTAAAAATAATTCTATTATTTTTTACAATTAGAGCGTATATCGCCGGCAGGTACTCCCTCTATCGTTGCTATCGATTTCCGATAAAGAGGATGAAGACGATGAAATATAAAATTTTACGGTGTCTCCGTTACCCGCATACGAAGAACTCGGTGAATTAGTCGGTGTGTGGGGTTTGGAAGCGAATATTTTTTGCAATTTGTTTACAAGTGGATAGCTAAAGGCTTTAGTTTGAATGTAAGCTGTGGAATGGGTTTTATTATTTAGCATTTTCTTCCCTAAAAAAAAGCACGACTCAATTATTTTATACTTAAAAAGGAAAAATTAATATACTATTTTTAGCAAATGATCTACTCACCCATCAGTGAGTAGATCGACATTTAAAAAATTCCTTTAATGATTTTTTTTCTTCGGCATATACAAATCAGTGATGGTCCCTTCAAAAATTTCACTGGCAAGCATGACCGTTTCCGAAAGTGTTGGATGTGGATGTATCGTTAAAGCAATATCCTCAGCTTCGCATCCCATTTCTATCGCTAAGGTAATTTCAGCAATCAGTTCGCCGGCATTCGGTCCCACGATGCCTGCACCTAAAACGCGTTGGGTTTTAGGATCAAATAATAATTTAGTTAAACCTTCATCACGCCCTTGACCTAAAGAACGACCACTGGCCAACCACGGAAAGACGGCTTTTTCATAAGCAATATTGTTTTCCTTAGCGAGCGTTTCGGTTAAACCCACCCAAGCAATTTCAGGATCGGTATACGCAACTGAAGGAATACAACGCGGTTCAAAAAAGTGTTTCTTTCCAGCAATCACTTCTGCTGCAACACGCCCTTCAGCCGATGCTTTGTGCGCTAACATCGGATTACCAATCACATCACCAATAGCCAAGATATGAGGAATATTCGTTCGTAATTGATTATCCACTGGAATAAAACCTTGCTCAGTCAAATTAATCCCTATCGCTTCAGCACCGATAAGTTTTCCATTTGGTTTACGCCCTACCGCAGATAAAATTCGATCAAATCGTTGAGGCTTTGAACCTTCTTCGCCTTCAAAAGTCACCCACAAACCCTCTTTTTTTGCTTCAACCTTGGTCACTTTGGTTTTTAATAAAAATTTATAATTTTTTTGTAAACGCTTATATAAAGGCATAACGATATCTTTATCAGCGCCATTAACAATCATATCACCGGCTTCTACCACAGTAATTTCGCTACCTAAGGCGTGATAAACTGTAGCCATTTCCATACCGATGATGCCACCGCCTATGACTAATAAGCTCCCTTTGACTTCTTTTAATTCGAGTGCGCCAGTAGAATCTATAATTCGTGGGTCATCAGGTAAAAAAGGTAAACGTATTGGCTGAGAACCTACCGCAATAATGGCATGCTCAAAAACTATTTTTTGTTTTCCAACCGTTAATTCATTCTTCCCGGTAAATTGCCCTTCGCCAACAATCCATTCCACTTTACGCTGCTTAGCTAATAACGATAAACCGCCGGTTAATTTTTTGACGATGCTATCCTTCCAACTCCGTAATTGTTGGATA